>JAHDVE020009599.1:0-20213 GCA_022606495.2 Halesus radiatus | reverse complement strand
TGTCGAAAACGCAGCAAACGGTCTTTCTTTTTTAGATTTAAAAAACCCTGTAGGTATGTATGTAACAAAAAAAAAAACAACCAAAAATAGACTACTTTCGTTGGAAAATACCAAAAAGGGAACAATGCACCACTTTAGTTGCAAAATAATACAGTTTTTTTTTTCTTTAAAGAAACCAGTTTTTCCAATAATAACACGAATTTCTCTATAAATAACGCGAATTTTGCCAAAACAACGCGAAATTTGCCTAAAATAATGCAAATTTCACAAAAAACATTATTTCCCCCGAAAATAGCGCGAATTTTTCCGGGTCCTAGTAATTATTCGTAAATCGGTAGGTTATAGATCGGGGATAGTGTTCAAATTTCATCACAGATGCATATTCATTCTATATTTTTAAAAAGTATTTACTAAAAGCTATCTATATTATTCATGTGCAGTTATAGAAAATTACTGCACGTTTGCACGGTAAAATATTTTTTGAAGTTTCGAACTCGTAAAAACGGTTAAAATGTTACTGGCACCAAGGGACTTGGCATCAGATGACGTCACATAGTTGTAAATCTCGTCCATGATGGCATTACGGGCGGTATATTATGACGTCAGAACCGAGCCGGAGTGTTAAGAAACGATTAATAGTTTTTGTGTTTAATTCGTAGAACTCCATTTAATTTTAAAAAAATTAAGGAACGGTGTTTTTATTTTATTTTTATATTTAATTGTCATTATTTGAGATACCATTAAATTCTCCGTTATGAACTGAAAAAATAACAGAATCATAAAGCATATAATTATTTGTTAATATCAAAGCCTGTGTATCAATTTGAGACCCATCTGACGTTTTCAATAATCATAAAAAAAACGCATTGTATGCTTTGTAAAGGAGATGATTCGAATCTTTCAATCAGCAAGAATATAAAGCGATAACAATTGGTTATGGTTCCTTAAAAAATCGCTTCCCAGAGAAATTCAATCACAATTTTAATTTAATCTCAAACACGTTATATGTTATTATGAAGTCGATACAAATAAAAAAATGTGATTTTTTTCTTCATAATTAGGTGTCGCTCGTTTTAAAGTAACGATGATCGTCAAAGTAACGATGACGAGTAAAGTAATCGTAATCGTCCAGATCGAAAAAGTCTTTTTTTTTTTAATACGAAGTTCTCTGTACCTCAAAATAATCCATCCAAATTTTCTGGAATGATTTAGTTTTTATATTGTTTTTAAGGAAAGATCTGTCTGTCAAAGACGTGGCGCGTATCCAAGTGATTCAAAACATTTCAGAAATGAATATTTGGTTTAGATATTCAAATGTTTCGATTTCTTCCATAACTATATTATAGAAAACTACAATTTCTTCCAAAATAAAGAAAGCTCATGTCGAATTTGACACAAATAACTATGCTGTTGGTTGCGTCATCACTGTCGATAACGGGGTTATCAGTCCAAAATAAAATCCTTGGCGCAGGCCAAAATTCTTATGAAAAATTCTTGTTTTCTGTAGATTTAAAAAAATAATAATTGCACATCTTAATCATATATATTTTTTTAAATAATTTAACTGTCCCCTTACGGTGCCAGACACTCGGTTACCTGAGCCAACATTGTTACTCCTAACGTATTAATATTTAATATTATTTTATAACCCTAAGATGTATTTTGCAGTATAAACCATAATTAATAACTGTTGATAGATTGTATTATTATTTTTGGCTTAAAAAGCAATATTGTTACGAATTTGTGTGGGGAAACTCAGAGTCGCGCACCGTAGATCGCGTTATAATTTGGCACCGTAAAGGAAGTGTTAAATCAATGTAAGAAATCAAAAAGAATATTTTCTTTAGCAGTATATGTTAAACTGGTAGCAACTCGTCCTAATATTGGAAATATTGGGACCCTTTCTATGTTTAAAAACATCTTTTACAGGTTTTAACCTTGATACCGTGTGTCGTTTTTACGTTTTATATGTCTCGCGACAATTTTCATAGATTTTCCTATTTGTATCGTTTCATAAAACTCATGAATCCCTGTTTAAAAACATCTTTTAGAGGTTTTAACCTTGGTACTGTGTATCGTGCTACACTTTTCATAGGTTTTTCTATTTGTATCACTATATATAAATCATAAAAAAAAACAAAAACTATGAAGAGACACCCGAACATTTTTTGACAACAGAACAACAAAAACATGCCGTCTTTAGTTCCCCTTCTACCCACCTGCAAAATTATCTATGCCAAGCTATAGCTAGCGGCTCATTTACATCTCCTAATGAGGTATTTAAGGTAGCTAAGCACTTGACTTCAGCAGCCAGAAAAACACTTAATTAATTTATTATTGCCAGTTGCAAAAATATTTAGCGATCGCATTTCTGATTTAGGTGTGATATGTAATATTAATATTTATGCGGTGCACTTAAGGCCGTAAATGGCCTACGATCATAAATTTTATTGCGTATAATGTATTACAGTACCTACGTGGTCAAATGGTAGCAATGTTAAAAACTTTTATAGGAAAACCGAACTCGTATTTCATACCGGACTTTAGATTAACGACGTAGAAATTTAGTATTGGATATTAATCTTCCGTTTTAGTGGTATTCAATGAGTCTCTTGCATGCATTTTTATTTGGCTTGATTAATTCATGTGAGTCGATTTTCTGTCGAAGGAATTAAAAATGCTTCGTTTTTAAGAAATTGCTGCAATTTAGAAAAAAACGATTAAAAATGAAAAAAAAAAATTATAAAAAAAAAAGTTTTTTGAATTTGTGGACGTATTTTATACACATTGCATTAGTACATACGGAGTAAATTTTAGTGACATTTAAATTAAGATGATGTATATTTCATGAACATAAAGTTTTTATTTTATTGATAACCTCACTAATATGCACTACATCAATAGGCTCTGTTAACGTATTTTATTGAGAGGTGCATTTTTCAGTAAGTTGCAAGGTACTAGTGAGGTGAAATGGTGTTAAAAAACATATATGTATATTGACCGGAGCCAGTTGTGGATCTTTAATTTGGAAAAAAATTCTGAGGCTCTAAAAAGAGGGAGAGGAGAAAGACAAAGCTATTCAGATTTGGTCACTAAATATGTATAGCCATTTTAATTAATGTATCGATTCTGCCTCTGACCAGGGCTAATACTAACAGTGGTATCCCACACTCCGGAACGAGCTGTAAGAGAATTCAGCTCGATGGACCAAACTATGAATTTACAATGTATAAGCTGTTGTAAAGCATCAGCAGGCACTATGTAAGAAAGGGCTCATCACACACCTTTTAAAGTAGTAACTTCAATATCAAATTCAGGCTGTTTTGTATGAGCCTAAGAATGTAGGTTTTTTTAAATTTTCTTACTGAATTCGTTCTAGTTCTAGTCCTGACCGCTAGGGTCGCGAGTAAAAAGTTTGGCTATTTAATACTTGACATTAAAATGTCGTATTTTTCAAGATTTTTAAATGTCAAAAGTTTGATCGAATATTGTAGCAATCTTTTCAGGTAGAATGACTATTGCGACTCTATAATTACCTTCCGGTATCTGTTTTAATAAAAATTGTCTATTTATTTTACGCCCGACATTGGCGTTTTCGCTGGAAAATGGTTTACCGTGAGACGTTGCGGAAAATTGAAATTTTAAAGTCAATAAGTCAATTCCTGCCGATCCGCAGCTAACTTCAGGTGTTGAATTTGAATTTGACCCACTCTGACCCTTAGTTTCTTCGAAATTCTATACCCCGACGGTGGATTTTCGCTTGCATGGCGTGGAACGGTCCCTTTTTAACGAATCAGAGCCTTACTTTGTTTGAAATTCGATATAGGTAGGGTGGTTTTTGGCGTACCAAGGATTTCCTGGTCCGATTTCTCTGAATCCTGAATTAAGCGGGCGCAAGGTAGATTTTTCTCTGCAGACCACGGCTTAATTTCAAAAACCTAGCGTAGTGGTGTAGAATCTCAGCTTCGGCGCAAGTGCACTATTAACATTCGATAAACGAACGAACAAACAAGAAAAGGCACGATAACTAGTTTGTTTACAACGATAGTTTTCCATATTTTATTATTCCGTCCCCATAATGGGACATTCGGCTTGTTAACCAGATCAATATTCGAACACACAACAGCAGATTATGGCCACAAACCAGGAATTCATTCTACCCGAGCACGTAGCAAGCGGGGCCCCTAAGTATCCAGTTTCAATTGCACAGACTGCATTCTCCGTGACACTTAAATAAATTATTACATTATGCTCAAAACTGCACAGAGTTGCGCAATTTAACATACGAGTACATGTGACTCGGCTCAGATATAATGGCTGATGACAATTATTTAACGTTTATTTAAGATTCTCACCTGGATTTACCGATTTTTTTAAAGTAACTTCGTAAAAAACCGTCTCAAATCAAATAATGCCTACTTTGAACCACCAAAACAGAAACTAAAGAGTTAAATGACCAATGCGAGTAAAAATTATTGTGTTATCAACGGTCAGCACTTAAATGTTGACGACTCAAGAAATACTACAAATGATTTATCTGTAAATTCTATATAAGAGTTCAAAAGACAATAATCGTCAAACTGTAATATATTTAAATCTATATGATATACGTATTATAATTTTAGGTATAACCGTAAAAATTATTTTTAATGGTTTTCAAACTGCTCCTATTTTCAGACATTTTGCGAATTGTTGATATTACCCTTTTCAATGAATAAATATATTACATTTATTTTTAATAACTTATTGAATAATACGGGATTTAAAATGGAGGATAATATTGACAGGTCTTGAACTTGAAGTATGATATCGGTGAAGATGGCGTGAATTGAACTGGTCTCATTAGCTTAGTCGGCAAATCGGTTGTCCCGGAAAGGCAGAGGTCCTGGGTTCGAGTCCCAGGTGCGACTGATAAAGTTTTATTTTCTGTTATTTTTTCGGTTTCGTGGTTCAGCTAGGATATGTTAATATTATTTTATTTAATGATTAAATAATTATATTAGTTATGAACGTCGAAAGTGGACGATACTCGAACTTCAATCCCGGGGATCAAAACAAGAAGTTTTTCACAGCCTTTTGCGAAATTGCGTCGACTTTACTGACGCCGTACACCTTCAACGGTTACAAGCCCTGAGGCCATTCTGACTTAGATCCCAACGGCTCTTCAAACAACTGCGAATAACAAGACGTACAAAATACATTTTTATAACATCAATCGCCATTAAATAACAATATAAAAGTATAAATTGGCCGGTCTTGTCATTTGCCATGGCCCAAAGCGCAGTGAATAAATCACTCGTGGTTATTAACAGAGAATGAAAAGAAATTGCCGCGTGACGGAGCTCGTAGAATGCCGCCATTTCTCATAATTCCTTATCTGGCGAGCAAATCTTTGATACCAGGATAGGCAGTGGCAATCGGCCGCCATAACTCAAATGCCGCACACAAGTTTTTTGAAATCGAAAACATTATCTTCGTAAAATTAATATAATCAAATAAAGCACGAACACTAAAGATAGGTATTTAATCTATCTATTTTGAATATCGACATATTAAGGTTAAACAAAACGTAATACGCGCTCACAGATGGCGCAAAATTAAATATTTTATAAAAAAACGCTTTTAGCGACGAAATACTTTTAAATATTGAAATGAATTGTTTGTTGAAATGGAATAAATTATTATTATGGGTTGAAAGCTCAAGTACTTACTAGTACTATTACAACATACTATTGTAGCACTGACATATACAGTATTTTTATACGTTGTTTTGAAAGACTTGAGCTTTAAACTTAGAAATAGCAAATTTATTCCATTTCATATTTCTTATGTACATCCGCTCAGAAATAATTCATCTCAATATTTAAAGCATTACGTGCTAAATGTGTTTTTTTCTTCTTTTTTTTTTTTAACTAGTGCCATCTGTGAGCGTGTATCACGTTTTGTTTACGCTAATATACATACACGTATCTAGTTTTATATCTTTTTAAAAATACGAATATTTCAAATTGAAATGGTTTCCAAACCTTTAACATGCATCATTCCCACGCAATGGAGTTTTATTAAAATGTTTTTTCCTCAATTTTTATAATAATTTTGTTGCTCTGATAGAGATAATGCATGAAAGAGTTTTTGCTTTCCAAAGCCTTGCTTTAGCACCAAACAGTACATAATTTGAAATTCGTCTGACGGGACCAATTTAACTCGTTCTTTGACAAATGAATAGATCCAACAATCTTATCGATCGACTTTGTAAGTTTCTCATTTTGTTCATTCTGTTGTAAAAAATTTTCATGTTAACATTTTTGATAATTTATCATACATATCTGAACCTTTTTACAGTCCGTAACATACACCAGTATTCATACCTGAACCTTATTACAGTCCGTAACATACACCAGAATTCATACCTGAACCTTATTATAGTCCGTAAGATACACCAGTATTCATACCTGAACCTTATTACAGTCCGTAACATACACCAGTATTCATACCTGAACCTTATTACAGACCGTAACATACACCAGTATTCATACCTGAACCTTATTACAGTCCGTCACATACACCAGTATTCGTAAAATATTGAATTTATGTAAATACTTGTTTGATATCATAATGCAAGGTGCATCGGGATGTACCCGACAAACACAAAAAGCAGTGATTCCTGAGTTAATTTGGAGTAAAAAATGTAGATGGAATTTAGATCTATGATGACTTTGTTCAGACATATTAAAAAATCAGTAAGATTGGCAATGGCGTGCATTGATCTTTAACCAAGGGTAGGCTGTAGCTTCGAGGTGCTGATTTTCATCACTCAAAAATACCATCTAAGGCTTATAAATAAATGATTCTGCTGAGAGTCATCTTAGTTATTTCTGGTTGAAAATGACAATCACTTTTGGTAAAACAATTATGACGTAAAGAAAAGGATCACGATTAACATTTTTTGTTTGTATCTGTTTTTCTTATGGAAGGCACAGCTTTTCAGCCTTTACACACTGCACGCCACTGGGCATTGGAGAGTTAGGATCGGAACGGGCAGTTGGGCGATTATTCAGCTGAGTGAGACTAAAATGCCATCTACATTATTTACTAAATAAGCTCAAGAATCACTAGTTAACGTTTATCGAACACGTTCTGATACATTCTGTATAACACCTAGTTTAATCTATGTAAATTTCACACGTAATTTAACCACAAATTAGAGTTATTGTTTGACTTTGTATAACACATTTGACGAGATAAAAAATGAGGAAACTTTAATATTATCCGTGCTTTACAAGATTTTTTCAACTCTGAATCTAAAAAAGTCCAATCTAAAATATTCAAAAGTTACCTTTTTATGAGACCAAAAGAACATGGCCGCTTCGTACTAAAATGTCTGTTTATTTTTAAAAAATCTCAAACTTTGGCTCAACAGGATCGATCATGAAGCAGTTTGCCAAGACGAAGCAACACTATAGTTCAGTGTACACTCGAGTTTGACATTATTTAAAACAGCAAAGATTAAAAAATGTGCGCTTGAGTGACTCGAATCAATTTGGGTGCGGAAAATTAAATTGAGATAATTTTAATTGCGTCCCTGACTTTGATAAACACACTCGACGATAAAATAAAAATATAAAAAACTTCGGATAATTCCCGGATGACTAAAATAATTAGAATGAATATAATCACTAAACTTGTCTACCCCTGAGGAAGACGCTGCGAGAGATTGATGGGACATGTTGATTATTTGTATTTTAAAAAGCGTCGTTGATTAAAGATATCCGCTGTCTGAAGAGGCGAATTGGGGATTTTACGTTTACAGAGTCAAGCTTATATATTTTAATTCAAATTTTCATATATTTTTACGAAAAGTGGCATAGGTATTTTTAATTTTAACAGACTGAACCTTAAAGATCTCAATGAAAGGATTTCGAGTTATTTTGAATAAACCAACATTTAATATATAAATATCAACACGTTGTTTCGAAACCAACGCGTTCCCTCATCAGGATACAAAGCACACTGATAAAATAATGACATACGCATAAATACATTTTAAACATATGTAAAAAGTAACATTAAGTGATGAGAGAATGTAAATATTTGATATATGATTTTTCTAAAATTAAAAAAAACCTTTCTAAATCAATTTAATTGTGCCAATCTGAAGATGCCCGTGATATGAAACAAGTGGAAGAAAGTTACAAAGATTTTTTAATTAAAAAAAAATTACATTTAAATGGAATTTCACCACAAATTGACGGGTTCAAAATTAGAAATATGTAAATAATTGAATATTTATGTAAAAATAATTATACAAAATGATCAAAATTATTATTAAATACTGATTAAAAAAATTAAATTTGAACAAAATAAACGAATAACCAAGGCACCAAAATAAAATATTCTAAAGATTGGTAGATATTAATAAGAACATAAATTTAATAGATAGCTATTTAAAAAAAAATGTTAATAAGTTATAATAAAATTTAATTGACTATTTACACTTTTTATAATTGATAATTTTTTGTATTTGTACGTAAAACTTTTAGAACTTTATTAATGTCCAAATAATAATTTCATATCGTGTTTAGTAAATGTTATTTATTAAATAGTGGTTTATACAGAATAACCCTTAATCATTTAATTGAAAATGATTCCACAAAGTGATGTAACCTTAATTGAAGAACTTAGAAATTCATTGTACATGGTAGCCGAGTAGGGATTTTAAATGCTTCTTCCACCTTTCTTGCCATGACAAATTCAGACATTTCCCTGACAGCATGGGTTTTTTATGCTTGACAGTACTGGACAAGCAAAACATACCAAACAGATCAAAATCGTATTTTTTTTAAGAGACAAACAAATTCTATAAAATATTTGTAATCCGTTGGGTATCAAAACTATTACCCCTATGCAACACGTACACGATCAGTCACACTCACTAACCAATAGAATGCATGATCGGGGTAACAAGTTTGGAGGTACCGTTGATATATTTGCTGACTCCATTTATGACGTAAAGCGTCATCTACATCAGAACGTTGATGGATCTTACAATTATTTGTTGTAGGTCGGATAATGTAGCAATAACGATTTGTGTTATAATATTGTTCTAGTTTTCTATTTTATGTTACTGTTAAACGTTTTCAATTTTTTTTGGTTATTTTATGGTTTAAAATTGCTATATCTATATAGCCCAGATGGTCGTATAATCAAATAAATAAATAAATAAGTAAATCTAAGAAACAATAATAAATTTAAAAGAAAACTCGTTTTAATTTGGCCACACCTCCAATTATTTTTAATGCAAACAGTAGATTGTACGAACGCTGATAAATCGTTTTCACTTGTTTCAATAGATTTGAAGTTCTGTTTCACGTTTCACATAGGTATAATTTATCTTTCTGTTTGAAATGAGTGCCAGGGCTCGGGTAATTAAGTGTCGCAGGGCTTATTTCAACAAATCAGTGTTTCATCACTTACATACGTGTCACAACGACGTGTACCTAAGTAGGCACACTTTGTTTGATTTCTTAATGAGAGTCATTAACAAAGCAAATCAAGTTTAAAATTGTAGAGCATTATTTGAAAATGGTAAAACAACGAACTATTTTTTTAAATTTACTACACAGAAGTTCCAATTGTCTCTTTAGTTGACGTTTTATAATGTAACTGTCTAAGAAAAGTATTAATACTTTTCTAGAATGAACAAAAGTTGACGGTTTTCGTTTTCTAATTGCTGGCAATACTGTCTTTGCGCGCAATTTTTTTCATTGGAAGTTAACTACTCGTTCAGGCGGTGGCCATGTTTATATTATGAAAGGTGATTTTTATGTTTTATCTCGACTTCAGCCCCCCTCAAATTGTTTTTTTTTCACGTTTTCAAGTTTTGAAGGCATGCTTTTATTGTTTAATTTTGATGAAAATTTTTGAATACGGTGTATGACTTGTTATAAGTGAAATACACTCTTAGAGATCTAATGTTATTTCAAATGAAAGCAGAAATAACTTCTAAAATATTGTAAAAAAAAACTGCATCAAAACACGACATTCAGATCATGTCATCAAATTTCAAGTTTGATTTCGATCAAGGCGATACCACTTAACCTTCATCTTTGGGATGAAGTACTACAAACATACGTATTATTTTTCCTCGCCAGATTTTGAACCCGCAAACTCTTGGTCCAGAGCCAAGGAGCATACAGTTCTGCTACGGAGGTCACTAACAAAAAATACGAAAAACGTCTTAATTTTTCAGCCTTCTCCTGATCTCTTCTCCACACAATCATCATTTTCTAAAGTAGGAAGCCCTGTACATTAGACCATAATACGCTTGCTTCCCCACTCGCTCTGGTTTGCTTAAAGACTATTGTCTAACTTCGTGTTTAGCTCTATGGGAGGGGGGAAATTTATCTAAACAATCGAAAACCCTCTGGCCAAACACTCGGATGCTGTGATGATTTAATGCCTTCATATTGTTGTTGTCTAGTGTTGACTAATGAGCGCTTTAGATGATACCTTTTGTCGTACAGATTCCATACAGATCGTATTTCCATATGATTTCAGTATGGAAAATAGGACTTGCTCTATTTTAATACCGATTCTTGTCCAATTCAATGGCGGGAATTATTTGACATCTGTCATTGTTTTACATAAGTAACTATATTATTTGGAAACATTTCGAGTTTATGTCGGTACATATTTAAAATATTAGTAAAAAGATTATGTGCAGTCTAAACTGTGTTTATTACTGTGTTAATGGATTGTGAATTGTGAACATATCGCACTCCCCCAACCAAGCTGTCACAAATGAAAATATGTCAAACTGGGAAAATGGACATTTTAGTTTTGCATCTTCACTATACGAGTATATACAGAGACATAAACATGAATCGAGATTTTGATGTGTTTTACAATTTGAAAGTATGATTAATAATATCATCGAGTATTTAGAGCTCTACACTGTGAACTATGACAGTCATAATTCAAATCACAAAATGAGTGCGTGTGACTTCAAAGTCTATTATCCTGTGACAAATTTTAGAGTTGTTTTTGAGAGTTTTTTTTAAATAATATTTATTAGTTCATCTATACAAAGGTTGTTAACATTTTTTACTGTGCCTGTCTCACTAGAGATATTTTGTGTTGAGACAGGAAAGTTTTCAAATATTTTTATTTTATCAATAATTTATTGGTTAACATGCGAATAATAATAAAAAATAAAGAGTTAAATATTAATAGTATTGGTAACAATAAGGATACATAAAAGTAATTTGAAATGTATAAATACATTTGGAAATACACAAGGTTAGACTTGGCCGAGTTCACTGACCTTTATTGATTATCCATTGTATAATGGCGATTTTAAATTGTCTTAAGGTTTTAATTTGTCTTGTTTTGTAGCATAAGTTATTGTATAATTTAGGCGCAAAGTAACTGGAGTTTCCTTTCCAATTGCTGTTATTGTTTTAGGTTTCAGTAAGTATTCTTTGGATTTATGTCGCCTGTTTCGTGCGTTTTGAGTATTTTCGTAATACTTAGTTCATTTGTTTTTAAAGAGGTGAGTTAAAATTGTCTTGGCGTAAATTTGTCAAACATCTAGTACTTGAAATTTGTTACATGTATCTTCAGTGCTTGTTATTATGGGAACTTTGGATAACTTTAATGATGAATGTTTGCACCTTCGATAGTGAATCGATGACCGAAAGTGTTGCGACTCCCCAAGCAATTATTGATATTTTACGATCGATTGACAGAGTGCATTATATATAAATGAGAATATTTATAATATTTTTAAAGAAAAAAATATATCTATTCTTTTGTTTTTCGTGATAAGAAGCAATGAGAGTTACATATGTTTTAAGTGTCAAACGCAACATATATATTCGGGTCGATCTAGGCAAGGATATTTTCGACATATTCGAGTGTTACTGTTCGGTATTGTGAATTTCGCATGTATTTTTGAGTACTGTTGACATTTTGTAACATACACTTTCATGCGATCTATGGTAATGTTAAAGGTGTCGATATTTTTTGACGATTAATTACTGTACGAACATAGTATTTCTTCTTGGCAATTATATCTGAATGAAATTGTAGGTATGAAAATAATGTATTCGTCTGTCTCGACACAGGAATTTTTCCCAGTGAAACCGACATCGAACTTGCCTTTGTAATTATGTTTTATCAAGATTAATAAATAAAAAAAAAATAATCAAAAAAAATGTTTTCATAGGACCCAATTACTTTGTGGTTTGACATCATATTAAATAAAACACTTTTTTTATAAATACAAAGTAAACAGTTTGTTGTCACCATCTTAATACTTTTCAATTATTACCTCCGTCTAATATTTTTTCTACTATCTCTTTTTTGCATTATCTCGTCTCACTCTTTTTCTGCACCTGCATATACGATAACTCTGTATTATTTTCTTTAGTTAATATATTTGCCCCGACAAAGCTTGATCGAAGCAAAACTGGTTGGCGTAAAAAATACAATACATTAGTGGTTTATAACAAAGTGTCTGTTTTATTTAAAATGAAAATAATGATTGCGTAAAGCGAAGATTTCCTATACGGGTCCCGATACGGTTTCCATATGGGAAACGGTATGAAAATAAGTGTCGTGTAAAGCTAGCTTTAGCGGAGGGGATGGCGCTATCAGCGTTCCTTTATCTCAGTTTGGGACTGAAGATGACTGCAGGAGATACGGAAAACCGGTCCCATACATATCTAAGCCAATACAGAGTAACGGAATCGTAGAGTTTTAGAGCGTGGATTTTCAGCCCCTCACAATGCCAAAATGTTTCTGCAACGCATTGCTGAAATCATTTATCTCAATCTTAGCCTTCTTCCCCTAGAAGAGATTATCAATAATAATGAACGGAAGATTTTTCCCTTTCTCTAGTACTATTTTTTATACATGTATACGACTTCTTTACCAGTATTTTGGGGTTTAGAACATAGGTATTTTTTCTAGGTTTGATGATTCTTTGTGGCCCCCACCATCGTCAGCCCAATTCAATTAATTAATTGGCGACCTCTGTTTCTTTGCCTCAACCAAACCAATGGCCGATTCTTGAATTAAATCATTATTCCATCAGTTTTCTTGCCGCTTAAAAATTAAATAGAAAAACTATGTTATTATATCAATCTGGATTTTCTAGTTCACAGCAACAATTTTCAGCAAAGAACTTAATTTCAATTATGATCCACGGATCTTTGAAACATCCGTTTACTTGTCAGTATAATGAAAAAAAAAGTATGTTGATCAATTCTTTTTAATTGTTCGATAAGAAAAAAACATGTTTTAACTAGAGCGAAACTGCGAAAAAAACTATCAATGTTTACCTATCTTTTTCAAAAATAGTGAAAATTACAGAGAATCTGAAATATTATGTTGGTATTATTTTGAACCCACATCACACAATATGATAGATCTGGAACGCGGGATAAGATTTTAAGAGTAAAATAGTGGATATGTAAACCAATTACGTTCCTATTATTTGTGAAACTGTCAGGTTTGATAGATATTAGATTTAGGGGGAGGGGGTGGTTGGTGGCCCGAAATGATTATTCTGGTCTCATTCTACGAACATGTCGAAATGATGTTTCAATTATTAGGTACACTATGTTATATGTTCGTTCTTTGAATTTCTAATGGGGGAGCCTACAGCTTACTGTACCTACTCTGGGAAGATCAATAAATCATTTGAAGGGACTCGAGTAAAGTGGAAAATTCATTATTGCATTAAACAAACATAAGTTACAGTATTCAAAGAAGTAATTAAAATGAAAATAAAACAATAACTTTGTTTATAACCACGAGAATTTTATTTAATTTTATTACGACCGACCGGTTTCGCTTAAGATAAGCATCTTCAGGGTACAAAAATTAAACTGATCAAAAATACATAGTGTGTGTTTATATATACAAAATAGAATAAGACAGAACATAACATAGAACAAAGAAAAAATGAGATAGCATGAAATAGAAATCTGACATAATAACCGAGCAAAAGAGACAGAAGTGTACAAATGTATGAACCGGTTTTATGTTCTCAATATTATTAGATTTGTTTAGTGAACACAGAATATCTAGTTTTTTATTACTTATATTGAGTTTCTTAAATGCTTTTTCAGAAACTAGGTTTCTCACTTTTTTATCAAATAAATCCCACTCGACAGAGTGTAGTTCGTATACTAGTTCTGTATGTAAAAGTTTTAAATTTAATTTTATATTATTACGTTGTTTATAAGTACGTTTAAGATCTTCTTTTAACCATGCAAGTTTTGCAAGATAAATGGAAGATCATGGATTGAAGAGATATTTTTGGTACTGTTAAAATGGACATTTAAGTATTTTGGAAATACTTTCCTTTTTAAGCACTGATTAAAAAAATATGTTTTATTTTCATTAAATATGTCTAACCACAAAGTGACTGCTTTCTATCAAAATAAAGTAATTAAAAGATTTAAATAATATTATAAATCATACTGTCAAATTGTAATATTTATAAATAATCTTGATTCATCTGTAAATATACATAGTGAAGATGCAATCTCCAACAGGCATTACATATTTTACCTTACGCCTGTCTTGATGCACTATTTTAAAAGCATGATTTAGTAACACAAAGTTTTCAATCTTTAGATTCACTATGTATTTACATCTTTATTTAAGGTCAATTACCACTTACAAACATTATTCAAAGTTTATAATTTATCTATCAGTACATTATGCACAAGCCATTATTCTAGGAATACATTAAACAAAATTACACACCAAAAAAAAAGAAACGAGCATGTAGATAGGAACTTACAATTCAAAACATAGGAAAAAACATTATAATTAAAGTTATTCACATGACATGGTTCAATATATTGTTGTTTACTTGATCCAGGGACATATTAAAGCAGTCAAGTACATACTTCACAGTAGTGGTGGGCGAATCGGCTCGGTTTAGTGAGCCGGATCACTAAATCAGCTCATTGTAAAGACAATCCGCATGAAAACTGGACGAAAAAGTATCGTGTAAGAGCGTCTTAAGGACGTCTTTAGAAGGGACAAGGGAGCGATGGAGAGGGCATGGTGCGGGGGGATGCGAACTGTCGTTCAAACGAGCCGGATCACCGAACCGGTACACTACAAAGAGCTGATTTAGTGATCTGGATCACTAAACCGAGCCGATTCGCCCACCACTACTTAACAGTACTTAATATGATGGACTAGAAGTCTATTTAGTTTGGAGAAAATTTGATATAATAATAATAATAATAACGGTATATTATCTTTTTTTATAACAAGTAAAAAATAATGATATCCTCATTTTGAGGCTGCAGAGAATTTGTTTCTATAAACGTAGTGTGGAATAGGACGTATCACCTAGTGATTCTAGTAGGTATATGAAAACTTATAAGATTAATTAGATCAGAACACACGTTTAAAAAAATTACGTCAAAAATACTCGTCTCTAGAAGAAACTTACAAGTTTTATCATCTTATAAAAATACATAAATTAAGAACTCTATGGGAATTCTTATTTTATTAAAAAATTTTCACTCTTTCCAGAACCAGCGAATGATTATTATAATATTGAGACCATACTGGAGCCATATTCTAGACGCCTCCGCATAAATGCACAGTATAATATTTTGATGGCGAGTAAATGATTGAATTTGTAGGTTATTCTTATTACGAATCTTTATAGTTTCATTATTATTATTTACATGATATACAAATGACAGATCTTCAACAAGTAAAACCCTCAGGTCCATAATTTGAATAACTGGTACAAGATTTACACCGTCAAATAAAACTTGCATATTAATTCTGTAATTACAACAACGGAGTTATTTTCAAAAATATCGTTTTCGACTCGTGTTCTCCCACATCTCTCTCTACAACGTTTGTTTTTCAAAGCATTCGAATTTGCCGATTTGATCAACATTTTCATACGCTTTGCGCTTCAGAAGTTGTAAAACACCACTTTTGATGTAATTCTGCAATACTGTTTACACAAGTTTTCAATTAAAGTTGAAAGTTATCGCACTTGAAAAACATTCAGAGATTACTTTGTATTTACATATTTGCCATGCTGTTCGTATCTAACACTCGACATTTTTATTGCGCCGCCGAGCGGATTGAATATGAACTACATAAATAACGACTGAAAAAATTATTGTCAACCTTATTTTATTGTAGTTATATTTTTAATCAATAGAGTCGCTACTGTTTTGCCTGTCAGAAATTCAACAACCAGCTATAGAGCATTTACAGTGGGTAGCCATCGCATAAGAACCACACTTTTTTTTTCAAGTGCTAAATGTTTTTTTTTTAAACCAAAAGTTTAAATTACACATTTGAATATTTTAATATAACGTTATCTTTTATTATAAGATGAGCGCGTTCTATTCTAAGAAAAGTCTATAAAAAAATTGTTAGTTGACAGTTCTGACAAGCGAGAATTTGTAGAAAAGATCTGATAAGAATCTGACATCACGATCAAGAATTGCCAGAATCCATTAAAAAACCAATAGCAAACATGGCACGGGGTATTGAAGCTGTTGTTGCCAATAAAGGCCGTTTCTCCAAGTATTAATATGATTTTTTTTATTTTTATAGTACCTCCTAAATATTTCGCACATGCGAAATGCCGCGATTTCTTAATTTTTTTTATTAATCAATGACATTTGAAATGCACGGTCTTTGTCAAATTTACATGAAAAAGTATCGATATTCGATGATTGGAAAAAAATCAACTGGTTCTAATGTGATGCCCACTCACTGTATACGAGTATTCTAAACATAGACTCGAAACAAATGGGAACGTTTTATTTCAAATCATTCCAGTTTTAATTAGGTACCTTCCTATCCATAGGTAATATTATCCGATTATTTTAGTTCCTTCTGCAGGCCATAAAAAAACAGAAGTGATTAAATAATTGAAATTGAAAACCATAATTTCCTCAGTGCGTTTGTCTGTAAATTGTACATAAGTATTTTTTATTTTATTCTATCTTATTTTATTCGTCCGTTTTTATTGTTTTGTTTTGTCACACAGATGCATTGCTTGCATAAATCATTTTCCACATACTTTTATGGATGCATATCGACGTTATAATAATATCAAATTATGATTAAAATTTGAGGAATAAAAAATAAAAAATAACATTTAACGAGTATTAAAGATTTTTTTTAAGTATAAACAAACAACTATGATTTAATATTTAGGAATATCAAAGCAAGTTAAAATTAAAACATAACTCATTATTTAAAAATAGAGAATGATAATGAAAAATAAATTCAACTATTAATTCGCAAACACAAAATCATGTATTAACATTCGGGAATAATAAAATAATATGATCACCTCAGCTGGATGCAAAAGGGCAAAACGCTAGCCTACCTGAACGTTGCAATCATTACATAATTGTTTGTTTTAGTTTATGATAACTTCACGATTTATATTAAGTTAGGTTCGGTTTGGTTAGGTTAGGTTAGGTTAGGTTAGGTTAGGTTAGGTTAGGTTGGGTAAGGTAAGGTAAGACTAGGTTAGTTTGAACTAAGTGAGGTTAGGTGTGATCGTGTTTACCGAAATGTGCGGGTAGTGCTGGTAACTTAAATTAACAATAATATTATTACGAAATATTAAGTTGTAGGTGCCAAATTATGATTTATATTGGGGAATGATAAATTCAAGTATTGCAAATAAAATTTACAATATATTTTAATCACCTCTGTTGGGTGCGACGGGAAAAAACCCTAGAATTTACTAATAATATTTAGGTAGAGGCGATAGCCACGCGGGTAAGACACTTGGCTGTTGGTTGAATGGATCGAATTTGAATTTAAAGATTTTATAGCATTATAAACCATCGGGTTCATAAATGACAATTTAAAAAAAAAATTCTTCTTCTAATTCCGTCTTCTATCTGAGAGAGACTATCATTAGGGCTGTCTTCACCGTGAAGACTGCAGCCCGAAACTAGTCAGTTAAGTAACAACTCATTAAAAACATAGTAGACACCTAAAGATGATAAAAGAAATATATTAAACCCACGCAAAGATCCTTAACGCTTGAAAAAATTGATTAAGTGGCCCAAGTTATAGAAGCAGAAGGTGTAATAAATAAATTCTATAATTATATTATTATTTCTCAAAAACCAGTTGAAGAATTATGACAAATCGATGTTTTGTTAAATACAGTAATTAATACAGGCGAATGTCGGCGGGCACGTTTAGCTACGGACCGAGTGGCAATTAATTGCAGATAATATCGGGTAATTGATGATTTACTTGTTATTATAACCCGTAAAACGCTATCACATATTCTTATATAAGTCAATAGAAAAAAAGTCTTCACCAAACTAGAATTTCGTAACCGTTCAGATCATTGAAATCAGCCAGATTTAAAATGCTATTCCTTAGATATACGAAATTTTCATATTTTCAGTGTTGATGTAAAATAAAACAACTGCTCTTGCAAAATATTTCTTAATTAAACGGTTAAAGAATTTAAATAAAATGGTAAAGCATGGTTTATTCTTTGTTTCGTCAGCTTGTGATAATAAAAATAAACCAAGTGAGAAGAAGGAAAAAAAATACTTTTATGGATAAGATGACTAATTCTGTAATGGGTTGGACCGTAAAAGAAACATATATATATATAGCGAAATGCAGAAGAATGCAGGTAGAGTTTTGGATAGCAAAACTTATCCTTAAAACGGTTTTAGAGTGGTTATGTCATAAGGGAAGTATTTACTATGACAATATATATTTAGTATGTCAATCTAGTCTCCTTTAATGGAAGCAATCTTCCCAACATGCCAACCATTAATATGCTTGGTGTAACCTTAAGGGACCAGCTCAGGTATGGGGGCTCCGTCGAAGCCATAGTAAAATTAGACTCACAGAAGCTGGGCGTATTGCACAGAACCCGCAGATACTTTAATAGTACACGACTGCTGACCCTGTACAAATAGCAAGTGCGCCCTACTGTAGAATTTGGCAGCCTTATTTTTGCTGTTCTAATTCTACCGGTATTTTAATGGAAGATGCTCTGAGGAACTAGCGTCATTGATACCTTCGGCAATGGTGCATAGTAGGGAAACACGCCAAACGCGCGCTCAACATTTGAATACGGTTGACATTTGTCACATGAGAACATGGCATCATAGGCATAGAGGGATATTATTTTCCCCAGAGTCTCCGTGTGGAGTGGCTTTTAAAAAAAATTAAACCAGAAGAAGTTGCTAAAGCCAAAGGGTTAGAAAAGAAAAATTATGTCATTAAAAATTTTGAGCTAATGAGCAGGTACACAATATATTATAAACATCAAACAAACATGTGGGAATCATAATAATATGCATGTAAACATGTCCACTAACTATTAGTTGTTGTTGCTAATTAATTAGATGTCACTGAAAATGGCAAACCACACCTTTGACTTCACCGACGTTGTATTTTAAACTGTGTAAATAATGAAAAAAAACCTCAACTTATGTACGCGACCTCATATGAGGGAAATGTCTACTAGTTGCGGGCACAACTATGTTGTGATCAGAACAAAGAGACATTGGTGGAACCTCAGTTCCATTCCAAGGAATTTATTATATATCTACCCGAAAGACAGACGTGACATTAATATCGTCGCTGTTCCTGACTTAACCTAGAATCTACAAAATATGTTTTTCAGGAGATTGTGATTGAGATTCAAAAACTGTCATTTTTCCACATTTAAAATGATTTGAAAGCAATTTTTATTTATTTAATTAACTCATGACACATTAAAGAATTAAATAAATAAAAGATATAAAATCAATTAAAATAATTAAAATATACAGTTAATTTCATCTCCAGAAAAAAAAAAGTTTTTATTTTTTATTTACGAAGTTGAGTCAGAACAGCAACCATTTAATATTATTATCTCGTATTATCTACATATATTTTTTATTTAATACAGAAAATGATAGTTGATAATAAAATTATCAGTGAAATGTTAAGTTTTAAGATTTTAGCTATGTTTCTTACATCGGTTTAATTTATGAAGATTTTTTCAGTTAATTTAAATCGTTTGACAATCACATTTTATTTGATATCTTAATGTGTTTGCAACTGCCATGTTATGTACAGTTACAAGCTTTAAGGTAGTCAAAGAATTACTGAGATAAACACATAAACAGTATTACTTATCAATTGGGATCGTGATTTATTGAACA
>JAHDVE020009598.1:0-19859 GCA_022606495.2 Halesus radiatus | reverse complement strand
CATATATTTTATAATAAATACTCGTACATACTTTAATTATTAATTTCAATAGGGCATGCTCGAAGGAGCTAGCAGCGTTGATCCCCTCCCCACCGGTGCATATGCGTGAAACTTCACTAACACGAGCGGACCTCCCGATAATGTTGGTTTCATGAGAACGGGTCGTATCGCCGACTGTTTTTTGTGAAAATCAGCTCATACGTGGAATGAGCTACCAGCATATATCTTTCTTCCTACATTTAATCTGGCCCCCTTTAAGGCCTGCATTAACAAATAGTTCCCCTGAATGTGCTCCATATATACAGGGACGATCTTGTGATTTGTCTTTTTTTCCGTTATACAAGAGAAATTCTTTTCGTGAGGGTCGATAGTATTGTTAGTCAAATTGGCAAATGATTAGTCTTTACGAGTAAAAAATATAATTTGGTAGTCCTTCCGGGGTTAATTTCGAATATACCCGCCAAATATCAGATTAATAGTCTTAACCAAATGGAAACATAGTCCACAATGGATAATTGATACCAACCCTGGTGTATGAAAGTGATTAATAGAACTAGCAGAGGAAGGATGAAAGTAGACCGAATGCTGTAGAAATGAGATCTCTGTGGCGAATGTGTGGTAAAACCATGCACGTTCGTGTGAAATTTTTTGAGATTCCCAAAGAATATAAGGCTGATTGATGCAAGTGTAATTAGTAAGATTAAGAAAGGGACGCTTAGATGATTTGGACATGCAGAGCGAATGGACGAATAAAATAGTATAAATAGATTATTCGACGCAATCGTGAATGGAAGAAGAAGCCGGGGGTGTCGAGGAAGACATGGCACGATCGAGTGAATCAAATGCTTGAGTCGGGCCATGTCCGAAGTCTGAATAACAGAATATAATGTATGAATATGAATGAAGCATGAAGAGTTTGCCAAGATCGAGTTGTTTGGGGGTTCGTCCTCTCTGCCTACCCCTGCGGAGAAACGGTGTAACGGTTAGTTAGTAAAATAGATAATCCAAGATGCCGTAATATTTGTTCGATAATACATTTTTTAGTATTAACCTAATTTATCACAGTTCATTAATTGTGATGATAGATTAATGTGTCCTACATTATAGCAGACACCCTAAATTTGGTCACCTTTTAAAACAAACAAAGTCACACCTATCCCGCTTAGATACACAAATCTTCCAAAAACCACAATCAAAAACTTTTATTTTCGGCACATCGCATTAAATGTGGACAGTTGACGGATGGACTCTAATTAGGGTTGTGCCATTCGTTGCGGGTATTACGGGGCCGGGTGGGTTCCGGCCGTGGAATAAAGTGAAATTACCGGATCGTTACGGGTGGATCATTGGCGGATGCGCCGATTCATGTGTGGCCAATTTCACACTGTCACGGCGGCGGCCAGAGGTGATTGCTTACCGTCAGGAGGTTTACACCATTCGCGGACAGGGCTGCGGAAAGAAGATAAATCGTTATAAATATGGAATAATTTAATTAATTTAAATAATCTTTCTTTATGTATATCTCTTCTTTTATATGATACTAGCTGAAGTACCAGGCGTTGCCCGGGTAATGCTTTGAGAAAGTTTTGAGGTTGTGATGTGTTACTCCTATCCCTACTTCTACCCCTACTCCTACCCCTACCACTACCCTTACATTTACCCCGACCCAGTAGTTTTCATCTTTAATTTGAACGTCATGTGTGCAAAATTTCATCAAGCTTGGATTAAAACTGTAGATTTACATACAAAATAAACACCCCCGCGCGGGACATTCTTCTTTATATATTTACAAATCTACAGTCTATATCTGTAGAATTTATTCCTGGGTTAATGAAATTATATACACTTGACCTACAAAACAAAAAGAAGGTCACTGTCTACATGAGATTTCGAAAACCACCGCCATCTCCCTTTTCCACCCTTAAAGCCAAATTTTGGTACTTTTTGATAAAATTTTAAAGCAGGGATAAGGATATGGGCAGTAGCATAGGCAGGAGCAGGGTAAAGGGCATGGTTATGTGTAGGGGCACATTACAACCTCCAAACCATTAATTATCCCGGGCAATGCCGGGTACTTCAACTAGTACTCCTATAAATGTAACTGTTCTCTTCCTTTTGCATGGTTTGATTATAAAGTAAGAAAAATAATGCACAAAACAAGGTTGGCCGCTTTATGTAACATAATTACATGCTTTTTTTTGTTTTAATTTTGGAACTGTCGATTCAAGATGAAATTCCATTTTAATATCAATTTTTTTACTGGTAAACCAACCTGAAAGTAGTTTTAAATATAATTGTAAAGCCGTCCCGTCAGCAAAAAAAACAAATTTCTCAGTCATATACGCACCCGATTAGAAAGACGAATGGGACTCGCTTATGTATAAAGCTATGTATAAAGATTTAGTTTAAATTGTACCAGTCTGAAGACGTCCGTGATTGGCTGTAATCGGTCGGGTCTGAAATAAATAAGTGGAAGATA
Source organism: Halesus radiatus (assembly GCA_022606495.2). NCBI lineage: Eukaryota > Metazoa > Arthropoda > Insecta > Trichoptera > Limnephilidae > Halesus > Halesus radiatus. The sequence goes on along the minus strand of JAHDVE020009598.1, from coordinate 17,380 downwards.
GTTACAAAGGTATTTGGATAATCATATTCATTTATTTATTGTGGGAACCCTACTATGAGTTGGGAGTTTGAAATAGCCCCTTGCATCGCTTGTCAAACTCGAACTCCTACCTCTACGGACAATGCTTTGATCTTCGGGCACCGTGAAATGACTGCCGCGCCACTGAAAGCCTCCGCGGAGTAATTGTTATGATCGTCGCCTTTGGTCATGAAGGTTTCGAGGAAGGTTCAAAACAAACTGCTAATAAACTAGTATGTTCACATTATCAAAACAATATAACACATTTAAATAAATCAATTAGGAAAACACTGTCATTTAAATACGGGGAAACACATTATAAATGTTAAAAACCTCACAGAATAGAAAATTTTAATTATTTTTTAACTAAATCGGTTTTACAGATAATAAATCAGATACGAATAGAAGAAAGAAACCTACGAATTTTAGATATTGTGAAATACCTGGACCTATATATTGATATACACTTGTCCTTTAAACAACACATACAAAAACTAAAAGAAAAAATTATCTCACTAATTGGTGTATTTGGTAGAATAGCTCATCTTTTACCAGAACACGTAAAGAAGGGGCCTATACTTTAGTTTAATCCAGTCCCACCTAAGTACACATACTTGAACGAATTATAAACAATACAGAATAAAATAAGATTTTTTTTTCAATTATAACCTAGATAGCCCCATAAAAAAGCTATACCAAGAAATGAACTGAAAATCAGAAAACTGTACGAATATAATATATATATATATATATATTAATCTAAAAAATACAAAATGGACTTATACACACGAACACAGCATTTATAAAAGCATCACAAGTACACGAATACAACACAAGACAGCATAATAATTTGTACACGAATACAGTAAAGACTGACTAACTAACTAACCATCACGCCGTTTCCCCGCAGGGGTAGGCAGAGAGGACGGACCGCCAAACAACTCGATCTTGGCATACACTTCTTGCTTCATTCACTTTCATACAACGTATCATACATTCTCTTCTGTTATTCCGACTTCTGACATGGCCCGACTAAGTATTTGATTCACTTGGTCGTGCCATGGCTTCCTCGGTCATCCCCGGCTTCTTCTTCCATTCACATTCGCGTCATATATTCTCCTTACACTCCTTTCTTCATTCATTCGCTCTACATGTCCAAACCATCTAAGCGTCCCTTTCTCACTATGCTTACATCAGCCTTGCATTCTTTACGAATCTCAACATTTTTTCATTTTTCACACGGTCATACATGGTTTTACCACACATTCGTCTCAGAGATCTCATTTCTACAGCATTCAGTCTACTTTCATCCTTCCTCTGCCAGTTCCATGCCTCACTGCCATACATGTGGTAAAAGAAACATAAACATAAACCATATATAAATATATATATTTTTTTATTAGTTTCCATATAATTATGACATTTTAAGGTAAGGTATAAATATTAGAAATTACATGTACATTATAGAATTTTTTTCATAGTCCTCCTCTATTAACAATCTCCTTCCCGATAGCCTGAAAATGGAGAATCGAATAAGAACATTTAAAAAAAACAATTCAATCTCAAAATAAGTGAGCAAAATAATAATGCGTAATAGGAATAATCTGTAAGGTATATAAATAATATAATGTAATATTAAGTAATATGATGTATAATATAAGTATTAAAATAGGTTAAGAATAATAGGTATGTGTGCAGTTAATATATATAATATGTATATATTTAAGTTCGGAAAGTGAAATAATTATGTATTTCTTTTAAATTAATAAAGAATAAAAAATTATAAAAATAAAAAGTCATTATTTTTAACCAACCCGTCCAAATTAGAATGGGGGGAGAAGTAAATAATATCATACAAATAAATCGTCACAATGTGGATTAACCGCAGATTGAAAATGAACGCCGCAACCGCTGTTACACTAATAAAAACTATGAATGCCTGCAGAAATTAATAATTGTATTATTAAATTAGATTTACATTAAATAAAAAAAAACAATAATTTAAAGTTTCTCCCAAGTAAAAGGCTGATAAACGAAATTATTCTATCTGGAAATACATTCTGTTATATGCATTTTTTTACAGTAGGTACGTCAAACAGGCATCAAATAAGTACAACGTGCGAGTCGGTACTAAAAGTACAGCAATGAAGAAAGCATTGTGAAATGATTTTAAACATTTAGATAGTATACGAGTACATGTAGTTACATTATATTAACCATTTTATTATCATCCGAGTTGATGACACTCGAATGCCAGAAAATATGTATTTGGCACTAGGTAGACATTTAATTTATACTCGTATATACACAAATTAATATTTGTCTGTCTGTTCTAGATTTTCTCAAAAATTACTAGACCGGTATCGCTGAAAAGAGCAGTTTCTTTTTATTAGTGCCGGTAAGTTTGTTATGGTAGAATGTTTATATTGAAATAAAAATTTCAAATGAGTGTTTCTTTGTTTAGAGATAATAATAGTCGTCACAAGGTGTTACAAATCAATAATGGCATCCAAACGACAAGCAAGAATTCACAACTTCATAACTTCATTCCAAGAAAAAAAACCTGAGAAGGGCCGGGTACACATGTAGCTAGTACAGGAATGTAGCTAGTACAGAAATTTACCGGGTGAGCGGTGTTTGTTTTATACACAAATCGACAGATTTATTTCAAGCTTGATGATATTTTGCACACTTTTGTTTCGAAACAAGAGGAAGGTGGATGAGATTTCGAAAAACCACCCCCATTCCCTTTTCCCACCCATTAAAGCAGAATGTTGGTACTTTATGATGAAATTTTTCCCATTTTACGTTCAAAATAATATGAAATTTACTGGGTGAGGGGAGAGGTAGGTGTAAATGTTTCACAACCTAAAATTTTGACTCCAAACCATTCGTAAGCCCGGCACCGCTGGGTACTTCAGCTGCTTGTAGATATGTATTTATTTGGAAGTAAAAAATGTGATTACTGTAATAACACCAAGCTACCAGACTTTGTTCAGATTTAAATGTTCACATATCCGCATTTGACAGTTTATTTTAAAGAAACATGACAAATCTTCATAATTGCATTGTAATACATATTTTTATAATTTATAATTTCTATCTTTAAATTTTATTTTGTGCTTTTTTTTATAAATACCGCATAAGAGTCCCAACTGCTCCCAACCGTCTGGAGCCAGTAAGACTATGGCATACCCAATTGGGAAATTTTGTGAGACTGAAGGTAATGGGGAGGGGAAACAGAAGGGGAAAAGGAAGGTGGAGAAATTTATCTAGCATCTAATAATTTCAAAAAACCAAAAAATCGCCTTTCTATTTAAATAAATTTCTTTCTTGGAAAGCGTTACAATAATATAATAAAAGTTTAATCATAAAATTATCTAACAATACAAGTTTTGCCTTCATTAAATATACGCGTAGGTTCATCAATCAGACTTTTGAATCTATGGTAAGCTAGTGTCTGCAAATAATTAGATTTTTTGGGGTGGCCATTTTCCAGGATATCAATATTTATATCGCCGATGGTAAAAATATCCTCTCAACAAAGAATTAAGAAATGGCTCGAGATTATTTGTAGAAGGGGATCTGTATATTGCGAGTATTGTTTGCATTATTAATATTCATCTCCTTAAATTACAGCTTCCATGTCTTCATTAATATATGAGATTATGCCATCATTTTTTTAAATATTCATTAGCGTAGCGTAAGGGACATATTTACATTTTTCAGGCGATAATATTTATCACTCAACCAATATTCGGTAAGTATAAGTATGTCCCAATTTAAACTATTTTATTAATATATGTAGCTCATCAAAATTTTTATTAATACTTCTAATATTTTGATGCAATATGTTAAAATTATTTCTTATGTATTTATTTTATTTATTTATTTTTTTATTTATTATTTATTATATTATATACGCCCTATATGGGCTTTTACATATTTAGTTTATAATATTCACACAGGTGCAAAACACATTTCAGTAACTGCACCAAAAACTAATAATGCACAGTAACAGAAAAAAAAAAAAAATAACGGGTCCAATATCCACCAAGTCAATACTGACATTGATAACAAATAAGTAAATAATGTTAAAAGTTGTAGTTAACAAAAATTTATAAACCAGGCAGAAACAAATCACTCATCCTCCTTTTGAAATTTGCCAAGTTTAGATTATTGTCAAATACATCCATATCATTTAAGTATTTGTTACCAAGACTGTGTAAGCGTTGAATTGGTGAATTTAAACTATAGTTAGAACGGGATAAAGATATGTAGAAAGTTAATGTCTGTCTTGTAGTTCGATTGGGTATGTACAAGTTTATTAAATGCAGGAGTTCAGAACAATTTAATTTACAGTTTAACAATTTTAGTAAAAAGGTTAGGTCGTTAATTTTCCGTCTGTTTTCTAATGTTGGAATATTTAAAATATTCATTAACGATGGGTAATTTATATGCTCTAAAGGTATGCTTACTTTAAAATTTATGAAACGCAAAAATTTTCTTTGATTTCTTTCAATATTGTGAATATGTATTTTGTAGAAAGGCTATGGAATTATGTTCAATTAAACTTCTAACTAGGGCTATGTACAATAATTTTATTACTTGTAACGATTGAAATTTTTTTATTGTTCTTAATATAAATCCTAAAGTTTTCATACCTTTATTTACAATTTGTTGAATGTGAGCAGTGAAATTTAGTTTCTCATCCATTATAATTCCGAGATCTCTCATTTCTGTAACTCTTTGTAAATTAATTTGATTTACTGAATAGTCAAAAAAGAGAGACGTTTTCTTTCTGGAAAAGGTTAGAGTTTTATGTAAAGTTGGTTGTTAATATCTTATTATCCATCATCGTAGTGACAGTATATATCTTATATACATGTATAATTTTAAATTATACAATTTTTTTTTAATATCATTAACGTGTCTTATGAACAATTCTTTTTCGTTTGGAATGCGTCTTGTCATAACTCTCCCATCTTTATACCAGACGAATATGTAATTTTTATCTTTAGCAATGTGTTTTGTTTTCCATAGTAATTTCTTGTGGTACGTGTTAATTTCTTCACAATGTATGTGGTTTAATTTTTCATAATAAATATTTCGTTTTTTTGCGATCTATTGCATTTTTTTCCGCAAAGTGCACGAGTACTTTAGGATGTACATTTGTCCTCCTGTCGTGCATTATTTTAACATCAATTATGTCGCCGTGTTTGATGTCCAGGCCGGCCACCGCAGCTACTCTTTTCATAATTTCTGAAGTTTTTTCATCATTTTTATGAAGTATGACAGCAATCTCCAGGTAATTACCGCGGGATTTATATTCCAAATTGGTAATTTTAATTCGTAGTTGCTTAATGATTATATTTTTCTCATGTTTTTATAATTTTTAGTTCATTTTCGATTTTATGATTTTGTAATAAAGTTTATACTGATAAAGGTTTTTTTTTAATAATTAGACCTCCGCCCACTTTCACCCCTCCCTCTCAAGCTCTTCCTTCCTTGCTCCCCGCCTAAGTTGATGTTCTGTCTCTCTCTTCTAATTTTCTATTAAATACCATGTATTTCTGTATTATGTTTAAATATTTTTATTCACCCCTGAGGAAGGTTCAGGTTGAATTGAAAACGGTTGGATGAAAAAAAAATAAAGTGGAATTAAAACAAAGTTATTTTATTCTATGATATTTGATTACACGAGTAGCTTTTTCAAAATTAAAAAAAAAATGAACCTGTAATCATAGTACAGGCGGTAATATTCTACACAAAAATTGTTACGTCATTAGATTAGGCAATTTAATACCTTTAGAAATAAAGAAAGCAATATTTTTAATAATCAACGTAAATTTTCCTAGAATTAGAAATTAGATATATTACCTGTTATTACAAAATTTCCCACGTCATCTTAATCCCCCATCCCTGCCTCTTTCGCTTTTATGTGTTGTCCTATTCTATTATATTATGTCAGTAAATCCCTGTCTCATTGTTTCATTTTGTACTATGTCTCTCTCTACTCTGTTTTCCATTACGTCTCACCTATATATCTGCTCACTCCATGTATTTACTTTGTGGCTTGCCATAATTATAATATAAACCCATACATTTGTTTCAAAACACTTCGATTTAATATAACAATTTACCGGTTTCAGAAGTAACCTTCCTTCGTCAGGACTACATTGAAACGAAAATAAGATACAAAATAATGACAGACATACATGAAAAATTAGTTGTTGGAGTGGGAGGAGACCATACGGAAGGGGTAAGTATGGGTTTTTTGGGAAGAATATTAATATGTATAGCGTCGTTTTTGTGAAAAATCACCTCAACTGCGCTGTACAAATATTTCTTAACTAATTATGTACAAATAGATACAGAAAAACATACTTACCTGGCAGGTCGCTTCAGGTGACCACAGTTTAATTAAAAAAATATATTTATAAAGAGATGATAGTTTTACATGGTTATTTGTTGCTCCTTTTCTATTGATGTTACATTTATTAGATGGTTGGTGGCACAAGGAGAGTTGGTATTTATTGAAATACTTATGATTTTTAGGACTGGAAAGTATTCAGAAAATGAATTTTAGGACTCGAAAATATCTATGAAATTACCTTAAAAAGCGTAAGAAGCTTTTAATAAATATTAACATTTTTTATTTATTTTACACTTTGGTTATTTACAGTGTTGCGGGCTGTGAACGCATTTGCGCACCGATGCGTGAATTTTTTTAATTTTTTAATTATTTATTTATTAAATGACTTTAGGTAAGTACTATCCGGCTAGCCTAGCTAAGCAATTTACAGAAATAAAGAAATAACCGAGCGGTTCACGGGAAAAATATTTAGAATATAAAATAATTTTTCTTAGTTATTAACATACTAGAATTAATATTGATGGATTTTCTAATTTCAGGTTTTTCACTACTACAATTTTTTTTTCTCATTATTATTTTTCGGTGAATATTTTTATTATAAATCTGAAAATACGACTGATTGAAATGAGATGATTGTAAAACTCTGAGTAATTATTTATTGTTATTTAAATATTTTAATTTAATTTCAAATTTAAATCGGGTTAAGCGAAACCGGTTGGTTAAAAAATAAAATGGTGTTTCAAAACCAAGTGTCCGTTTTATTTAATAATATGTCAAAAGTGATTGCTTTCTGCTGAAAATTGAATAATATATTATTTTTAATGAATTAAAAAAAAATACTTTTTATCCTCTACTATATAGAATCCGTATATTCCTGATGAAGAAAGCATCGCTTTCGAAACATGTTGATATCTGTGTATATATAAAGTAAATATAAATTTATTAATAATGACCCCACAAAGCGAATAACAATCTTTAGAAAAAATTATAATATGTTAATTGGTCTTTACTTTGAACGAGAATAATTGCTAGGAATAAAAATTATGAACACGTTATTAAAGTTAAATCTCTGTACCCGAATGGGTTAGTCCCATGGGATCACATCGTTCTATCTGAAATAATATTGTCGCATTTTAATTAAAGTCGTATGAACGCTAACACGGGAGTAATAAGGATAAGTTTAAAGCGATGGTCATGTACCTACATCAAATTAATAATGATAAGGTACGTATAGATAAATAACATCTCTTAAATTACGTACTGATTTCGCAGTTAAAAAAAGGGAAATAATATAGGATACCGTCATTTAATTTGCAATACATATTTTAAAAAAATGAATAAAAAATTACTTTGTATTTACCACTTTTTTTAATATAAATAATATCAATATGTTTCAAAAGCGATGCTTTCCTCAGAAATATATAGAATACACATATTAATTTTTTTTGTATGAATACGGCATAAGAGTCTCAACTGCTCCAGTAGCGTTTGGAGCCAGTGAGACTATGGTACCCCCGATTGGAGAATGTTGTGAGGCTGAAGGTATTGGGGAGGGGAAGGAGAAGTGGCAGAGGAAGGTGGGGAAATTCCTGGCTATTCAGATCTGCTCACCAAACACGGCTAAAAGCCATTTCAAGCAACGTTTCAATTCTGAATGGTGGTCTTTCACCAGGGCGATACTGAGAGTATCTTCCAATCTGAGTATATCTGAGTGTATTGGACGAAAAAAAGAGAGAAGAAACTATCAAGTAAGCATGGTATTTTAAGTATTGGGTTATGTTTGGTTTGGTTTTATCATGTTTTGAATAACATGAATATCTTGTTTTTTGATCCAGACTGTGACATATTTTTAGATTAATTGTAGATATTACATTTACAGTTATTAGTTGTTTCAGAGTGGAATGTAGAATAACTGTTGAATTAAGTGTGCCTTTGTGTAAAAATATCAATACAATATTATTGTGGATGCTCAAAGGTCTAAGTGGACAGTAAATTTTGAAGAAGATAAGTTATTTGATCGTGTTGGTTTTGCGTATTTGGGATGGGACGAAAGGATGAAGATACAACAATCTGCAAACCTTTGCAATCCCCGCTTGTAGCACTATGTTCATTTGTTTTAAAATACTGTATGATTCCAATAAGACACTAAAATTTTCAGATTACATTTTAATAATCAGCGAATGTTTTCGGGAGATGCGAAAAACGATATTCCTTTTACGGTTACAGGGAATGTTCCGTTTTTAATAGCGACAATAATGCGAATAAATTAGTTGGCATGAAAGCCTCAAGCGATGAAGTATACTCATATTATCATCTCCTTTTCTTGGGGCATTATTTTTAAATAGGTAGATCTTCAAGAATGGAATTCATTAGAAGGAGAAGTCAATATTAAGGAAGGAAGGAGATGGGTAACAGAAATCCTATCAAACTGTTTCAAAATTAAACAATTTTGATTGAGAATGGTCAAACTATGAAGAATACGTAACATACTCGTACATAGAAACAAAATATATGTGTAGCTAATAAATGCAATCCATAGCCTGCACGATTCTCTACGAGAATTTTATTATATTTTGCACGTTATTTTGTTTGTTTACAAGGTATTATTGTAGTCTAAAGTGTTTACAACCAAAACAGAAATACGATTGTTTGCATCTTTTATTTAGTTGAGAATTCTTTATTCGCCTTGAGGGATGCAACCCTCGGTTGTAGAATTCGTGCCGCGCGACGTTAGCGATAAAATGCACCGTGGTCCAGCTGAACTCTGGCCGTTTCGGTGCAATTCCTAGTGTCACATCGGGTCTCCTACTGAAATACATGGGTGTTTGTAAGTCTGGAAATACACAAATAATAAATTATTTATGCATGCTTCTTTCGCTACAAAATTATGTTGGGTGTATCATAAACAAAACCTAAACACGCGTTTTATTCTATGGTCCATCAGTTGGTAACGATACCTTCATTATAAAATACAAATTGCGACTCGGGCATCCATAAATTAATTTGTATTAACTGTTCGGTATTGTTTATACCAAAGAATAGATCTTAACTAATCTTAGATGTATAAATAGCCATAGTTTTTCGGAAATCGCCAACCATCAAATTGAAAAAAGATCATAACTATAATCATAGCACCGCCACTAATATTCTACACAAAAATAGTTTTGGCATTAAATTAGACCGTTTAGAAGCTTTAGAAATAAAGAAAGCAATTAAAATTGATAGTAATTCTCTCAATAATCAACGTAATTTGTCCTACAGTCCCATATTAGATATATTTCTCATTAACTCAAAATTTCCATACATCTTTTTATTCCTTCCCTTCTTTGACGTTCCTCCTCTTTCATTATTATATACTATCCTATTCTATTACATGTACGCATATCTCTGTCTCACTGTTCTATTGTTTCATTTTATATTTTGTGTTCTTCTTATCATATTTTGTATGACTATAGATGAGGCATACAAAATATGATAATACTGGATACCTTGTTATAATAGTTTATTATCTATTTTACCTACCAAACTTAACGTCTGATTTGTAATTTCATACATTTTGTTTGAAGAGTTTTATCCAATATGTGTTTCTGTTGCTTAATTACATTATTGCGCTACCGGTTTCGACACATCTGGGTCATTCAATAGCGTTCTTAAAACTAGTTAATGTCCAAGAAATACAAAAAAATTAATTTTATACTCGAATCCAGAAAATAACTTTTCAAATTGTTCAAATTACATATAAAACGTTTTTCTTTGTAAAGCACATTCCAAAAAGGACTTTTAATTTTTTTAATATTTTATTTATTGAAAATCAAATTTAATAATTTTATTATTATTGTGACAGATGTTTCGGCGTTCAAGGCCATTTTCAAACTAGTTTAAGCAGAACATAATAATAACATTATTAAATTTGAATTAAATTAAATAAAATAAAAAATAAATGGAATTCTACGAATTAAACACAAAAACAATTAAAAGACTTTTCAAGTATTTCAAAAATTATGAAAGGAAATTTGCTATGGTTTTTCATGAATATTTATATACTATAAAAATTACAAGATAACATTGTTCTAATGATTATGCGTCTTTGCTTATTTTTAACGGTTAAGTCAATTGTTGGAAACTCTATAGCTCTTGATGAAAACAACCTTTTCATAAAAAATGTACGCACACCACACCGTTCATGAAATTCAATAAGAAACATACACAAGATTATATGATGCCGAGTTAACGATGGAGGTTACAATGTAACATGATATGGCATCTCTTTGGGTAAACTATTCATAAAAGTTTTAACAAGTAGGGTGAGAACTTAATTGTTCTAACAGCAGATTTTTGTTAAATTGTCTCTTTCAACTTTTTGAATAATCTGTGCTCCCCCCCCCTCCATTTTTTTCTTCTCCGACAATGCGATGAAATCTAAATATATTCACTGTGACTGAGAGATAATAACTCTTATTACCGCCGTCGACCCATGATATTTTCATCATTCCTGTTCTCCATTATGATAGTTTTTTGCTATTGATAAATATTTATATGCGCATCGTATTATGTAGTACATCTATCAAATTACTTGGAGTCAATCTGGACGCTGATTTTTTCTGTAAAAGCCAAGTGAACAGAACTGTAAGCACAGGGTTCTTCCAATTAAGGCAAATTAAAGAAATGCGGAGAAACCTGCCAACAGAGGCGACTAAATTGTTGGTTAATTCGTACGTTGTTTCACGTCTAGATTATTGCAATGGAATATATGCAAGTCTCCCCAACTATCAAATTAACAAATTACAATCCGTTTTCAACGCTGCGGCAAGACTAATTACAGGCGTATCTAAATACTCCCCACATTTCAGAACATCTAAAAAATCTGCACTGGCTCAAATGTCCTGAAAGAATCCAGTTCAAGCTTTGCTGGATGGTATTTAAATCAATTAACGGGATGGCCTTGGCTAACCCATCGGAACTCTGCATCCCAGAAAATTCTAATTGACGCCAGTCAACTCTTAGATCAGCACGGCATCGGCTATCGGGAGGCTGAAGGAACTAAAGCGCATACCAGATATTAAGTTTGGTGAGCGAGCTTTCAGCGCGTCAGGCCCTAAAGCCTGGAATAAACTGCCATACGATCTAAGATTGATTAAAGACTCGACAGAATTCAGGTCAAAACTCAAAACTTATCTCTTCGGACAGTCATATCCATGAATGGTTCAGTTACCTAATAAACAAATAATTTTATTATTCGTAAATGTTATTATTATCAAAAAATCTCAAATAAAATCATGTTTCAAATAAGCACTTACTCTTCTTTTGTCAATAACCTTCTAATGTATATAATACCAATGACAAATAGGATTTAAACAGTAACTTCAATGTCATGCAATGTGCAGTGTTTTCTAATATATGTGTCCTGTGCTTGCAGCCATCATTAGTCAAGTCATACCATCTCAGCCCAAAACATTGTAATTTTATTAAGTTTTTATCTGGAATGCCCTACAAGGTAAGTATGTTTTCTGTACATGTACATAAAAAGATTAACCCTAGCAAGCAGTATTTGTACAGCGCCCTTGAGGTGATTTTTCACAAAAACGGCGCTATATAAATCGTCCAAGTATTATTATTATTGTTCACATACCAACAGGCCCCGAGAAACCTGTTTAGATTTATGACACCGTAAAGAAAATGACAAAACTATTAATCCGTATTTACGTCAACAGAATAATTGAACAGTTCATTTTGTTGCATAGTTCTACCAACAATGTACCTACCACAAATTCTAATCCTAGAGAAAATTTATTAAAAATATTTTTGTTGCCCTCGCTCCACATTTCAGCTCTTCACCGCCATCCATGTCCAAGAGTTTACCACCGCCCCTTGGATCTCCTCAATGCCCCTTGCGATGCGATATCGCCCACGTTGGGAATCTTTGATCTAAATCATAAAAATCAAGCACTAACATTAAATTATTTTGGGTTTATCAGATTTCGTTATTCAAACGTCAGCGCTTTTTTTGTTTATATGAATATCGCACAAGAGTCTCAAATGCTCCCAACCGTCTAGAGCAAGTGAGACAATGGCATCCCTAATAGGGGAATGTTGTGAGGCTGAAAGTATTGAGGAGTGGAAGGATAAGGGGAAGAAAAAGGTGGGGAAATACCTGGCTATTCAGATCCGGTCATCAAATACGGCTAAAAGCCATTTCAAGCAACGTTTCAATTCTGAATGGTGGTCTTTCACCAGGGCAATACTGACAGTATCTTCCACTCTGGAACGTGCGCAAATATACTATATTTATTTTACTTGCGCACGCCGGGATTTGAATCCGCGTCCTTCGTGATAATGTTAACTAAAATATCTACATTTATGTCATCTAAATAATGTTTCTACTGTGAACCAAAACAAGTTCAGTTATAAACAAGTATTATCGGCAAATATCAAGTATTGTTTTTTTTTTAAATTAAAAATAATTAAATTAAAATTTTATGTGAATTAATATAAACAGTGATAAAAACAGTGCTGTAAACAAAGTTATTCTTATTAATTATTTTAATAATGACGTCACAAAGTAATTACACATCTGACGAATCTGAAGAAATTAATGTAAATGAATTAAAAAATATCAGAACATTTTTTTTGGATTTACGAGAAGTAAATTGACAAAATTACATGGGTTTCTTCTCAAGATACAAATTCCAGATTTTTAAAACCCAGTGTTGTAAAATCGGTTACAGTTTTCAGTCGGTGAAGTATTACAAAAAAAAACTTTGTAAACCTAATTTATTATTTGTTTCTGTAATGCAGTGCAAAAAACTTTAAAAAATAGTAAGTTTTAATTTTAAAAAAATCATATGTATAAGATTTCTTAAGTTTCCAAACTTATTTACTTCTCTGTACCATCGCATGGGAACATCCATATCGCCGTTGCATCTGTTTTCTTTTGTTTCTGTACGTCATCTCAATTCTTTCATCTTCTTTTTCTTTTTTCTAAAAATTTCCAGCGAATTTTTGTCGTGGGAGCGTTCAGACGTTCGCAATAAAATGCACGGAGCGCTTGGGGAACCAGACTCAAAAAATACCAAGTGGCATTTAATAATTCATGCCATTTTGAACTATATTGTCAAATAAAGTAGGACCTAAATTGGCAGAATTGTTGGAAAAGACATCGGTTATTATGATTTTCTAATGAAGGTTTGTAGTAATAATTCTTTGTCGTATTCTTATCATTTATGCTGCCAAGTGTGATGAAATATTATTTGAAAAAGGAATATAGTTTCAAAACATTAATTTCATACCAATGTGTGATTTAAAATCTCCAATGAAACCTTATTATACTTATGTTCGTATATGTGATAAAATCAGTAAATTCTGTTTACTGTCATAATTTATGTAACGTTTGATTTGTTTTTTTTTTTTTTTTGTTTCTTATTATCACTCTAAGTTATATTTTGTCTTTTTTTTATTTTCAATAGAACTTATTCTTTTAAAAAAATGTATACCTTAATTTTTGTTTATAATGAAAACTTTCACATAATCCATAGCGATGTGATAAAAACACTATGTGATAAAAACACCACACACAGGATTTTTTTGTTTACATATTTTGTTGTATTTTACACACTATTTCTAAATGTACTTACGTGCCAAAAATTTTCAATAAAAAAATGTGTTGTATACTATTTTTGTATGAGAGAAAGGGAGCATCGAAGACCCAGAAAGAATTAATAAGATCTAGAGAGCATATCGTGGGTATACTGTACAATTACTGAGCATACTGGAACGTCTTCATTGGCTTCGATGCCCTGAAAGAATAGAATTCAAGATTTGTTTTTTTTTTACATGAATACCGCACAAGAGTCTCAACTGCTCCCAACCGTCTGGAGCCAGTGAGACTATGGCATCCTCAATTGGGAAGTGTTGTGAGGCCGAATGTATAGGGAAGGGGAAGGAGAAAGGGGAGAGGAAGGTGGGGAAAAGGGGAAATGCCTTGACCATGGAGGCCGTCGAACGTAACGACCTTCAAAACACTGCAGGGAAAGCACCAACCCATGTGTCTGAACGATGTGTCCGACAAGAGCCAGGTGATAGACAGCTTACTTTGAGGTCGCAGATTTTAATGCTGCAAACCGATTAGTTGAACCTTATCCAGTGAAATGTTAGGGCTGAAATCGCTGTTTTGAGAAATCAAGCAAAGTTTCGTACCAACTTTAAATTTCTATAATAAACAAAATTCGATAATATTATAATATTGGGTAGGAGTAGGGGTAGGGGTATGAGTAAGGGGTAGAAGTAGGGGTAGGGGCAGGGGTAGAGTAGGAGTGATGGTGGGGGTGGGAGTGGGGGTAGGGGTAGTGGTAAGAATAGGGGTAGGGGTAATGATATGGGTAGGGGTAGTGGTAGGGGCAGGGGTAGGTGTAGGGGTAGGGGAAGGGGTATGGGGTAGAGTGGGGGGGGGGGGGGGAGCTAGGGGTAGAGGAAGGGTAGGGGTAGTCATAAATATATTCATTTTTATTAATTCTTCGATCTTCGTGGTTGAGTGGTTACGATCCTTGTCTACGAATCCAGAGGTCGAGTGTTCAAACCCACTCAAAAGTAAATAAAATTTATTTTATTAAATTGTGATTATTAAATAATTCTATTGGTTAAAAAAAAATATGTAGTATATTTGCGGCACGTTCCAGAGTGGTAGTCAGCATCGCATTGGTGAAAGACCATCTTTCAGAATCGAAACATTTGTTTGTCAGTTTGTTTGGTGACCAGATCTGAATAGCCAGGTACTTCCCTACCTTCCTTTTCCCTATCTCCTTCCCCTCCTCAATACCCTCAGCCTCACAATATACCCCAATTTGGGATGCCATAGTCTCACTGACTCCAGATGGTTGGGAGCAAGTGGGACTCTTATGTGGATATCACATAAAATAAAAAAAAGTCTAATGTTAACTACCTTTATAATCTGTTTCCATTGAAAAATACGTCTTTTCCACCTGAAAACTTATACCCAGTTTACTAGAATGAACAATCTCAAAACATTTCTCCAAACCGTTCATAACCCGAGCAAGGCCGGTACACGTCAGCTAGTATTACATAAATATGGCTTATTGGTCGTTAAAATATAATAAATGTTTAAAAAAAACTTATGTGTTATCTTTCTGCAAACACGAATAAAAAAATCTTATTAATGGCAGTATTACCATTATTCCATGAATGTTCACGGATCACTGTGTAAATAATCTTTTCAGAAGTTTATCGCATAAAAATAAACGTTCTCCTTTTCAATTGATTTCTTAATAATAATGCCGTAAAATTCAAGGGAAATTTTCACGAGGGAGGGATTTAATCGAACTTAGCATGAAGGATTCTCTTCGATAAGCTTCCAATTTAAATTATACGACGATAAATTACATAACGATGGTTAAAATATTCCCTATAAAATACCCCGAATTGCCATGATATCAATCGGATTATTAAGAATATTGGGGAAAGCATTCCGGAGCGAATAGGACAGGGGTGCCCATGCCTATTCTGATGGACAACGGCATTTAAATTATTAGGAGTCCAACGATCTATCATTAACTACAACTTGACACACTTAACTTTACAGGTGGCTATATGTGGAAGAATATTTTTTTTTAAAAATGAATTTAAAAATTACTCTGTTTTACTACTTTAAGCTAAATGTTTCCTTTGTTTTGCTTTGCTTTACCACTTGATGAAAATATAAATTTGTTATTCAATTTTTAAAATATTTTTTTATTAACATTTTTGATGCATTACTTACCTACTTTAATAATGTTTTCTCTATGTATGATTTATTTTTTCTTACATTATTGTGTTCTATGTTTATCATTGTTCATATTTGACATTATTATTTTTTAGTATTCTATATATTCCTGATGAAGAAAGCATCGCTTTCGAAACATGCGGATATCTGTGTATATTAATGAAGTGGTGAATACAAAGCAATTTTTATTCATTTATTAATAATGACGCCACAAAGTGAATAACAATCTTTTGAAGAAATTATAATTAATTTTTATTATTTAATTATTTGGATAAATGCATACCGCTGAGAGTTGCATTGTAATCGTTACTGTATCAGAAAGAGAGCTTACAAGAGAGCTGTCAGAGACAGGACTGTACATTTTCTCTACATATAAATAATAACAAATATTCCAAGTTTGTGTTAAAGACATTTGGTTATTAACGGACTAACTAGTCCACTTTACAACACAAGTAATGCAAAAATATATGAATAATGTAAATTAGAATGAATTAGTAAAATAGGATGGCATCTAAATTAAGCAAAAACAAAAAACAAAATAAACATAAGAAAGTAGAAGTGACAAGTCTAGTCAAGAAATGAAAAATGACAGATAAAATGTATTTACGGCCGTTCTTACAACCCTACTGAGCAACTGTTGAGCCGAAAATGTTTGCCTCAACACTGTTCAAATGCACAAATACGCTCTTCTCAACGAAATTCCCGATCAAATTTGCGATCAATTTGGGGGAACGAATTTTGTGAAATAAGTTCCGCTTAACAGAGGAATACTTATAAAAAGTATCAGCAATGTGAAAAAATGTCAGCAAAATGTCAAACAACGATCTAATTTTTGGAATATTATCTAAATATTGAATAACAAACATTTATTTACGTGTTCGAATGTCAAAAACATGTTTTTTGAATGTTTTAAATAAAACTGTAGATAGCCCAACTTATTTTAATTATTACAGGCTACGTTTTGTCTTGTTTTTCATGGAGAAGAACAGTTAAATGTCAAATGTACGAAATGAATAATATTCTTTTGCGGCATTAGCAAATGTCAATCTAACACTTTATTTTCTACATTTTTAATGCATACGTTTGTGAAGTATAAAATGTTAGTTTATGTATAAGTTTTTAAAACACATAATTTGTATTCAAAATAATGACAATTTTAACCCATCTCTGTTAATTTTACAATGAAAGTTTTTTCTTTGATGTCAATTTATTGT
>JAHDVE020009597.1:0-43658 GCA_022606495.2 Halesus radiatus | reverse complement strand
TATGTTTTATGTTTTATTTTTTATGTTTTATGTTTTATGTTTTATGTTTTATGTTTTATGTTTTATGTTTTATGTTTTATGTTTTATGTTTTATGTTTTATGTTTTATGTTTTATGTTTTATGTTTTATGTTTTATGTTTTATGTTTTATGTTTTACGTTTTACGTTTTACGTTTTACGTTTTACGTTTTACGTTTTACGTTTTACGTTTTATGTTTTATGTTTTATGTTTTACGTTTTATGTTTTATGTTTTATGTTTTATGTTTTATGTTTTATGTTTTATGTTTTATGTTTTATGTTTTATGTTTTATGTTTTATGTTTTATGTTTTATGTTTTATGTTTTATGTTTTGTGTTTTATGTTTTATGTTTTATGTTTTATATATTTTATTTTAGATATTTGACATTTAAGTTTACATAATAACTAATTATAACTTATATAGATTCTATTACATGTAACTAATTATTGTAACTCAAAGTCACAATCATTATTTTCATGTAACTATTACATGAAAATAATGATTGTGACTTATATACATATGGTTAATGATAACTTTAAAACAAAGGGATTTTTTCATGCTTAACTTAATGTGGTTTTTACAATCTATTTTTTATTTACTCATTGGTGTAATTTTGATCTAGGAAAACAAAAAAAAATATTGGGAGAATATGTTTCTTAACAATGATTATAAAACATGTTTTTACAATTTTTTCTCTGTGTTGAAAAGAGACGTGAGCATCACGATGATTAGCATATTTTGAATTTATAATTAGTTAGATAGGAAATGTGAACTTAATATATACATACATACATACAAATTTAGAAGAGAATTTTTACATTGAATAGCTCTTTAATTGCTTTTACTAGGCATTTGTCGTCTTCAATTGTACTGATGTTTTCCGGTAGACTCTTGAAGCATTTTTTCCCTAGATATGTGTATTGATGTTATGTCGATGAGGTGTAACATTCCTGTGATGGGAATATGGGTTTTAGACGTGTTGGACTTTCAGTTAAGAAACTATGATTTGGTTTCTCGTTTATTAATTGAATCATTATGAATTTTTCGAACTAAATCATTTAATTTATTTAATTTAAATTCTTCAGAAATAAGGTTTGTTGTTGTCATACTGCTCTGATGTTATGGTTGGGTTAAAAATTTGTTGGCTTTTACCATAGATATAGTGGTATTTTAAACGCGTAATCCACCACAGCCTTTAGATTACAGTTATTGTAAAAAAAATATTTTGCTTTAAAGAAATGTGATATTTTTCATGATAAAATTTTTACTGCGGCATGTAATAAACTAAATTCCACTGGTGAGTTCTTTTCTATTGTGGAAATAATAATAAGCTAATGATGCAACCTGGCACAGCCGTCAGCCACTTCGGGGTAATATTACTATGACCGGTGTAGGTAAGGTTTTGTAAGGTATGTATGACTAGAAGCCTCGGGCTAACGTTTAGCTTTCTTCTGTTCGTAATAACAGCATATTATATTATACTGTATGGCCTAGTGTATTGTGTTGGCTGTGATCGATACTGGAACTGGATGTTAAATAGTTTATTATTTTAGTATAGGGTGTTTTGTGACTAACTAACCAACCAACCGCCACAACGTTTCCCCGGAGAGGTGGGCAAATAATAATAATAATTGGATGATGTATAGCACCATTTTTGTGAAAAATCACCTCAAGGGCGCTGTACAAATATTACTTTCTATACTCTATGTAATTATGCACAAACCTAAGAGTAATAATATACCTACTCTAAGGTACAAACAGATACAGAAAACATACTTACCTGTCAGGTCGTTTCAGATGAATACAGTTTTATTAGAAAATTCAGAAAATTTAAGCACAGAAGTGATATTTTGATATACAATTTCCATTTATTAGAAGATTGGTGACACAAGAAGAGTTGGTATTTATTTGAAATATTCATAATTTTTAGGACTGGAGAATATTTATAAAATGACCTTAAAAGCATAAGAAGTTTTTAATAGCTATTAACCGTTAGAGTGCTGCCCAGCGCCATCACACTGTAAGCTTTAGTTACGTAAATTGCGACGCAGCGCTATAGCGCTGCATTTTTCAGTGTGTTTTTTTATCGTACTCGGGAAAGCACGTGTTCAATTTGATCATGGTATATTGCAGTTTGCGCGTGTCTTGATTACTATATTATTGTTTATCCTGTTAAAATAAATACACTCTAAAGTGAATCGATATTTTTCGCCATGTCGGAAGTTAGTTCTATTGCGGATGATCGCAATGTATCAAATGACAGCGGCACTACGGACGATGAGACCTTTGTTCAGATAAATGAAGACAGCGACGACGGAAGTGACATTATTGTAAATCGCAATAAAATATTGCGAACAGAAAGTGTATCTACGGATTCGTTTTCAAAAACCCATTCGTGAAGTGAAATAATCTTATATTTTTTATTTAAAAAAATATTTTTTGTAGTTGTAAATGTGTAGTTTTTTTTATTATTAGAACTATAATAATCGCAAATTTTTATTCTTTATTAATATAATTTAAAAAAAAATTGATATTTGTCCATCTTATTGCATTTTTACCGAATACCATCCTTTTTATTATTTAAAAACACAGAATGTTTGTAGCAATTTATATACATACTTGCAAAATAAGCATAGCACTAAAACGGTTAATTTTTTTACTACACATTTAGTTATTTACAGTGTTGGGGGCTGTGGACGCATTTACACACCAGGGTGGATGGATCGCCATATCACTGTGAAGCACACATTTCTCACATATACTTTTCTGTTATTCTGACTTCATTTGACTGTGTAATGTTTTCCTCCGGCGTCCCCAACTTTCTCTATCATTCGCTCCCGCGTCATATATTCTCATGGAATCCCTTTATCGTTTATCCACTCCACATGTTCCATCCATCTAAGCGTATCTTTCTTGCAATAATTAGTTTTAATATAGGCATAACTTTATTGATAGTCCATTCTTGTTGGAATGCTATGGCTTATACGTGTGGCTGAAAACTTCAGCTGTAGTCATCGCCACGACTGTATTAGTATGGACATTTATATTTTTCACTTTTGTTTTCTATTTTAAATGTATAAATTTTTTTTAGTTTTGGCGACAATTAAACTTAATTTGGGTTACTTTAAACTCTATAATTATTGTTCAATATAAAAAAAAAACATTATTAATAAAATAAATTAAAGTATTCATGAGCAAACCAATTATCAATACGCATATTATGGTAATATTAATGCTCAATACTATTAGACTTAAAGTTTTTAAAAAGGTACATAATTTCATTACATTTGTTTGTTAAGTTATGGTTTACTATGAACAGAATATAAAATTATGCACGGTGAAGCTCATCCTTGTATTGACATTTGACATTCTAGCTACAAAATTAATCTAGACCGACCGGCCATAGATTTGCAGCGTTTTAGCGGACTTTGAAAAATTTTAACTTTGAAAACTAACTTGAGAGAAAAAACGAAATATACTGGTATATATGTCTGAACGTCATTGTTGATAAAAAATTTTAACTGGAGTTCCTTATTCCTTGAGCATTTTCTGTACTGATATATATTTATTATACTTTCAAATTTGTCTCATTATTCTATTCTGGATTAAATGGAGTTTTTTAAGCTACCTGCATTACTTAGGTTGAGAACACTCGAATGGCAGTCTATGTTTGGCATTGACATTACAAACAATACGTTGTAGAGCTCGCAAAGTGGCAAGCAATAGATAAGGCAATTGCCATACTTTGTTTAGTATTAAACTGTCACGCGTTGCATAAGGTCGTCTGCTGTCTCTAACCAAATTGCACAAATAAGCGCTAAAGTGACCTCCTGTGTGATGAAAAAGTGTTTCCATTATATGGCAAACACCAGCAACAGAAACACAGTAAACACCAGTAACATCTCATTCGTAAATACACGAAAATTAACAAATATTATACATAATACAATAATATGATTTCATTGTTTCCTAAAAATTTTAAACGTCGTTAGAGAAAGTGAGATAGCGAACGTAGCAACACATGATTATAAGAAAGACAACCTTCTAGCAGTAGGTCCTTTCTTAGTAGGTCCTATTAAAATGTAAGCGAGTAGGCGTGGTGTCACCTCATTCCCACCCATAATATTCGACGCAATTTTCAATTACGAAAACGGCGTACGGACGCACATCCATCGCGTTCAACAGACATATCATTTAAATGTCCAGCTTTGTCATACAAAAACCATGTTTGAATTAAATATACTGGAAACGTCAGAGTGTTTGTTATTCGTTCGCATTTGTTCGACAGTAACGTGTCTGAAAGTATGTAATGTCATGGATGTGTGGTGCAATAATTGTTTTATAAATAAGCAAGCTTGGTTCAAGCAATTCTTCAAAGACACCTAATTAGCCATTTTGTCTTTGTAAATGAATCGGCGTTTTCTTCTAGCCATATTTGACTCTAATGTTATTCCCAAGCAACGGTCTCACAATAAATATATATTTCACTAACCGAGTTTTCATTTTCTTTCCATAGATAATTTGAATAAAGTTAGACCCGAAACAATCTGTATTTTATTCGTGCGCCCGACTTAGGCAGGCTTTATGATGCTGTTTAGTTTCATGATCGCAAGTGGAGTGCAGATACCGTGATGTTCGTTAATGCGTATTTGGTAATCCGAGTAATCATAGCGTGGAGCGAGTCCGTTTCGGGCACGAGCTGCTCTGGAAAGGAGTTCTTGAACCTGAAAAGAACCAAATGAAAGGAACTCTAATGTGTCTCACTTTTATGGTATTATTTCTCAGGTAAAAAATGCTTATTTTTGTGTTTGAGCAGGCCGTTTCGTAAAGTGTTCACTCCAGATTAATGTAACCTAAACGATCGTGATAATATCATTAGTATTATTTTCTCAATTTTAAATAATTACACCATTGCTCCGCTTATTTTCCTCGGATTTGAATATAAAATATACGCAGATTCCAGAACGTTTGTATCACTTTAAAATTTGTCACAGATATTATGAGGAATGGCTGCGCTGCCTGTTTCATACATAACTTAATTATGGATTTGTGGCCAAAATATCCATCTAAATTGAATGACGTTTTTTAAAATGAAAGGTTTAGTAAATATCTAGTACATATTGAGAAGTATTTTATTTGTCTATGGGTCGTGAAAAAAAATCATATTTTTAGAGGCAACTTCGAAAATTGTTTCCGGGCTTACTGTAGTTTATTCTGACAAGTGGAAGAAGATGTATCTAATTAATTTTCCAATTTCCAGAACCAGTGGGAATATGGCATTCTCATTTCGGGGTAATTTGAGAGGTTGGAGGAAGTGAGTAGAGGAAAGCGATAAGGAAGAGGAAGGTGTGAAGTACTTGACTACTCAAATCTAATCGGATAGATTTTAAGTTTCTGAATTACTGTAAATAAACACTAATAATAATAGCGTAGGCATTATGCACACTATAACATCAATTCTCTTTCCGCTAGGCAAGAACTAATTTTGTCAAAAACGAGAAAGGAAGGGGAAAAGTATATGAATAAAGATGAGATGGAATGCTACCATAGCCTAGAGGTTAACGCGTTAGTAGGGGCGTTAGGGGTGCTGTTTGTGCTATTCCCGCAAAGGGCAACTTAAAAAAAAAACAACTTTTATTGTATGAACGCTCGTTGGTTTCGGTTTTGTGATGTTGGTTGTTGATGCATGGACCATTAAAACATCTCTAGATCTTGTCGTACAAACAGTTATTTCCTTGATTTACATAATTAGTTTAAATATGTACTTACCGAATAATTTTTTTTTTTTTTTTTCATTAACTCTACACTTTTTGAGCATGCTGTGGGTTTGGGGGATCTTTTTGAGGAGAGCAAAGAATGTACGTGGGTTTCAAAGGGACCCATGTTATA
Source organism: Halesus radiatus (assembly GCA_022606495.2). Classification (NCBI taxonomy): domain Eukaryota; kingdom Metazoa; phylum Arthropoda; class Insecta; order Trichoptera; family Limnephilidae; genus Halesus; species Halesus radiatus. The sequence continues at coordinate 37,750 of JAHDVE020009597.1, read as the reverse complement.
GGAGGGAGGAAACACAGATGCCGGCAAATAATTTCATAGCCGGGCTGTTGAACTCAAGAACGAAACGTAGAAACGACCTGTTTACATGTGATAAATGTCAACCGTGTACAAATGTTGGGCGCGTGTTTAACGTGTTTCCTGACTAAGCAGATCCCAAAGGGATCAATGACGCTATTTCCTCAGAGCACAGAACAACCCCACCTGACGCCTGTATTCTAAAGATTGCAATCCGTTTATTAAAATTGGAGAATCTACCGTTTCTGCACAGAGTCTAGGATTTTTTCGGTTTTTTTTTTGGGCTCCAGACAAGAGGTGGCTACTAAATTCAAACTTGCAATTTGCACAGGGTGAGCAGTTGTGTACTATTAAAGTATCTGCGGGCCATGTACAGTATGCCCAACTTCTAAGAGGCTAACTTGACTCCGGCTCCCCGGCTTCGATGGAGCCCCCCTCCCTGAGCTGGTCACTTAAAGTTACACCAATCAAATCAATGGAAGGCATCTTGAGAAGATTGCTTCCATTGAATGAGATTAAATTATCATTTCTCTGCTTTTTGGTCCTAATCAGACATTATTGGTTATTTGAAACATTAAATTTATTGAGGCTATTGTTACCCCAAGAGGAAACCCTCTCTAGATAACCGTCCATTCTCTGTTTCAAAGCCCTCTGAGCCATTGGAGTTTTTGTGCCCTTCGGGAGCTTATCAAAAAAGCTATCATAGACTGTGCTGTCATCCGCGTATCAATCACATGACAAAAAATCATTGATATGCAACAGAAACAAAGTCAGAGGTAGAACCGATCCCTGTGGAACGCTAGCATTTATTGAATGTGAGAAAGAGGTGATTCCGTAAGAAACCGTCTGAATCGAACTCTCCTTCAAAAAGTCGACAATCCACGTACACAAGGATACGGAAAGTCTGATATTACATAAACTCGGTAATATAACAATAATTATTCTAACAATTGAGTCACTCCCTTCATCTAGATTTCATGACACAGGTAATGTAATGCGCCTAACGCACACGCAGAGACCGAAGTGGCGGATGTATTTAATTGCTCGGAATGTGTTACAAGAAGCCTTCAATACCAAGTGTGTGGAGTAATTGCTAAATGCCACTTAAATTGGCATTACTACACACTATTAAATATCACCTACCATAAGGTTTCCCTGCTGTTTTTATAGCGCATTTTTAATATTTTCATTTTTGATTACCTTAATTAACGGCTATACCTTTTTTCCCGATGGTATGTAACCCAAATAATATAATAAAACTTAAATCATTTACTATTTTTACTTGTAAATTATTTTCACAATTCTTTGTTCGGCACAATTTTTACTTGTATTACAAAAAATCAAGTAAAAGAGAGAATAGATTTTTATTTTTATCAACGTGAAATCTTTACAATTTTTTACTGTAATTTTTCCATATCTCTAAGATTATCTATACATTTCTTCGAGAATAAATATTGATATATCGCACTCCCACAACTATCTGCCACAAGTCTAATTATGCCAAACTGAGATAATTAACGTTATACAGCGAACTGTGGACAAGGTACACAAAAGGCGTCATGAACACAATACAAGTACAGTATAACCACGGATACAGGGCGCTGTTCGGCCTCCCTTAGTGATGCAGCGCCTCGCAGATGTTCGCAGAGGGAACGGCACATGGGTTCACTGGTTTTATGCGTCACAGAGTAGCCGGGACGAGTCATCGCTGTCGGAGATCGGAAAACAGTAGGACGGAATATTTCTCTAAAGCCACCGTAGTGCAAGTGCTATACGTTTACCTTTTTATTTAATTTATTTTATATTCTCGTTTATATCATGTAATTTATTTAGATATGTGATTTTATATGGCAGACAGTATTGCACTCACCGCGGTTTAGCTGAAATAAACTCAAATTATTATAATTATAGTCAGTTATTTGAATTTTTCTAAACTATCCTAGTGCACCGTTATTTAAATACAAACCAATATTATTATTCTACTTTAAATTATAATAAACACCTTGATTATTTTTTTACTAAATACAAACTTTTCCGGGTTTTGAATAGGTACCCTGACAATAATTTAAAATCTCCTACTACCATCACACAGAGCGGAAGATGTTGCTTGTGTCGTGATACAGGACTTGGCCAGTCCAAGGAATTTATCTGGTGTTTATATTATATCCATATACTTTATGTACATTGTACATAATGAAGATGAAAACTTCAAAGCCAATTTTTTTTAGTACCTCACAAGAGTCCCAACTGCTCCTAAACGTCTGGAGCCGATGAAACTGTGGCATCCCCAATTGGGGTATGTTGTGAGGCTGAAGGTAGTATGGAGAGAGGAGATGGGAAAGTGGAAGGTGGGGAAGTACCTGACTATTCAGATCTTGTCAATAAACACGACTAAAGCCATTTCAAGCATCATTTCGATTTTGAATTATGGGATTTCACCAGGGTGATACTGATAGTATCATGAGACATGCCGCATATGTGCTATATATTATTTTAAATGACTTATTGTGAAATCACCCAAATTATTCAAATGAAATTTCTTGCGAACGCCGGGATTTGAACCCGCGTCCTGCGGATTCGAAGCCAAGGATCGTAACAACTTAAGACTCAGTGTGATATATTTTTTTAATTATGACACTTATTTTTAGGTGTGCGATATATTAACAATATGTTATTTTGGGGTTCACCTTTATAGAACTGTAGCTTACTGTAGCCACATTGCTTTATTTTCTTTGCTATTAATCACCTAGCCTAGTCTATTGATTTTTTTGTAAAAATTGTTCCCAGTTAATAAATAATTATCCGTTCCGTATGGTTTTTAAAAATGATATCTACGTTATTTTATAATGTCATTTTTATTATTCTTGTTTTCATAAATTAAACATTATTATTTTAATTTTTCTCATTAATCAGCCACGAGCTCACCTGTGACCATAGGTGACTACTCTCCCACCGTTAAATGTATCACGTTGTTTAGAAGGTGTAATAAAAAAGCCATGACTCAAAAACCAGAAAAATTTATCCCAACTCAGACAAGTTTGTGGTTTTATATCTGGGCTAGTTTTTAAATTTAATTAATTAAAAGCGAATAAATTATGTTTATCTGGTCCGAATTGGGTAACTAATGCGGTTAAAAAAAATCTGGACAAGTACGACAACTTTTAAGGACGTGTGACAAAATTTGGGGCCATTTCTCAATAAAAAATCTAGTCTGAGAAAAAATGTAATACGCAATACTGGTTTGCTGAGAATGATTTTACGTGTAAATAATCTATAATAACAAGTCCACTAATCACCAAATTGATTGGGTGAAAATGGTTTCAAGTTTGCAGCGTTTCTTGGGATGCATGTTTCACGTTCCAAGATTATCCGAATTTTATATTGAGTGCTGCAATGCGGTGTTTTTCGTCCTTCAAACTTATGCTGTGACTTATAATGATGGTATGAACCCGGCTTTGCATGAGGCAAGTGTACGCTTCAGACAAATCTCGAAATGGTGTTCTGAAATCTTTTTAAAGGCTATCTGGATAACCATTTATAATAGGTACCAACTCTGTTCTGACAGTTGTCCTTTAAAACGTTGTTACGCATTTCTATTGTTTCGATCCTGTATATTTATTTATATTCTTTTCCAGTTGATTATATCTACATGTTTTTTTTTGTTTAAATATTTTCTATCTGTTTAAACCTAATATTATGTAGCAATAATGAACAGTCCCATTGGTGCGTGCGGGTGGAGCCAATCCTGATCGTAATGATTCGGGTGGTTTTGCGATTGGAAATTGTATGTAAATGGATTTGAGAGCGACTACGGCATAGGATTGATAGCTGGAAGTGGTAAAAGAAGGAACTCACCGATTTCACCATTCACTTTAGATAATTCACTCGTGTTTCATTGGTATAAGTTGAATCACAAGTTTCGGCGATACAGGTGACTAGTTACGATTAGAACACAATGGCGAAAGACCCAAGGGTGGAAGTGGGCAAGGGAGATGCACATAATCGCACGCATTATTCGAGAGTAGGTGACCGATGAACTCGCGTGAATACCCACAATGAGTTGGATTGATAACCCATGGGAATGCAACATCGTTATACGTCTTATTTGAAATAAAATGCATTTTACGTAAACATTTTGTTACTAAATTTCGAACAACTCCAAAATCGAGGTTCAATTCTCTCCTAAAAAACACTCTCCATACAGCATGTAGATAGTATTTCAAATTTTTTATAATATTCATCGATAAATCAGTGTTTATTTATTGTAGATGCAATTTTAGAAGGAAGACAAACTACTGAATAAGACGTAGTGGTTGCGCAGATTGTCAAATAAAATTATTGGACTTGGTCTATTTTATACAATGTAAATTCTTCGTTCAAACGTTGTTTATTTTTTTTATGCCTACTTTGTTAATTCTTTATTCATAATTTTTTTATACTAGATACTTATATTTTTTTAAAGAAAGGCAAACATTCTCAGTTTACGAATAACCTGACAATAATATAAATTCTCTTACCACCATTACGCTAAGCGGAGAATGGTGTTTGTGTCTTGATGGAGGACTTATCTTATACCCTGTTTATAGATTGTATATACTCTGTTTTTACCTTGTTTATACCTTTATACTGTTATGTCTTGTTTACACCATGTGTATACCTTCTTATTTATTGTCTATACATTGTTCAAACCTTGTTTATACCTTGTTTACACTAACTTTATGCATTTTGATACTTTGTATACACTTTATTTAAAATTTGATATAACTTAGTTATACTTTGTGTATACCTTATTTATACCTTGTTTATGCCTTGTTAACACCTCGTTAATACCTTTTTATTTCCTGTTTATACATTGTTCATACCCCGTGAATACTTAGTTTACGTTATCTTTATACTTGTTGATACATTGTTTACAATTTAAGTAAAATTTGTTAATTCTTTTTAAAACAACTATCAGCGCCTTCCTGTTGTATCTGCATACTCACACGAGGACTCGGAATGTTTGCATGTAAATATATAATAATAATGTGTCAATCATTGCATTCGGTGACAGATCCGATGAACCCAAAGCTGCCACACACGAAGCGACATTTTTCTGTTTAAGTAGCGTGCGACAGTTCGCATTAGCCGGCTTATTATGCTAATGGGTATTTCAATTCGGCTTTCCCGTAATACACTTTCGCCTGGCTGACACACTTCCGAGCTATTTCTCGTTATGTAACATATTATTCTTGTGGGTGTGGGGTACACTTTATTATTATAATTAATTAAACACGTATCGTAAACTATTTTGGGAATTTATTGCTCTGGTAAAATGCTATCTGTTAAAAAGAGTGGTCTGTTACGGCATGTTTGGTAGACATACACTAATATATTTATTTATTAAAAACTTCATGTGCATACATGTATTGCCATAATATTGCCTGGAGGCCATTTCTTCCAACGAACCCGGATCTTATTTCGTTCTATTTTTTTTTTTTTAATTTATTGCAGAAAAAAGAAAATAACCTTTTGACTTATTTACTCGTAGAATAATTTGACAAATAAATCCATTACGATATTACACATTGGAAGTATTTTGTAAATTACATTTTAAATGGAACAATAATTTCGTTTTAAATACAAAAATACTTACTTCTTTTGAATTTCATCTGGAAGGCACTTAAATAAATTGCCAGAATCGTAGCTAACGGATTGCTTGACATATTGTGTTTAAATGGATGTTATCATGTTGTTGTGTAAAGTGTGTGTGTACTTGTGACGTTTAAATGAATTCTGTCTTTGTACTCGTGTATGTATAAGCACATTATGTATTTTAATTTTAAACATTAGGAGATATATATTACGTTATATATGGTAATTTTATTATATCAGCCCCGTTATAAGTGAGAGAGAGTCACTTCTTCAGGGAGCTTGTCATGCTTCTAAGACACTTTTGTGTATAAATAAATCTACTTTTGAAAAATGACCAGAACTCAAGTGCCCCTGAACAGCAGGAGTCAGTACTTATGTGAATGACTGGTAAGTATTTAAAAAAAACGGAAAAGGATAAATCCAAGGGCGAAAACCGAAAAAAACCACTTGAACTAGTGCGATAACGCCGGAGATATAAGCGAGTCAATCTCAACACAAGGCCGGAATGAACTTCATGAAAACAAACACTATTTTCACGAACGAGACTTTTTACGGATTTTTTCTACGAAGAGCATTGGGACAATCATTTGTATTTCAAAACCGAAAAAAATGCTTTATTCAGTATCATAGGGCAGGAGATATAAGCCATCCAATCTCGACCCCTATCATGAATCTGTGCCATAGGGCCGGAGATATACGCGATTCAATCTCGACCCAAGCCTGGAATATCGTCGATGAAAAAATATAGACTATTCATCAAAGCTATTTTTTTCGAATATTTTCTACTTAACGCATTGGGACTTTTATTTGTATTTATAAACCAAAAGAAATACTTGAATTGGTGCCAGAGAGACGGAAATAGCACCGATTCAATCTCGACCTCAACCTTGAATATCCTCCATGAAATCATACATTATTTTCACGATCGCTAATTTTTTGGGATTTTTTCTGTTCCATGGATTGGGACCGTCTTTTGTATTTCAAAACGGTAAAAAAATCTTGAATCCGTGCAATAGGGCTGGATATAGAACCGAATCAACACCATCCGTGAATATGCTCCATGAAATCATATATTATTTTCACAATAGCTAGGTTTTCGGGATTTTTCTGATACATGGATTGGGAGGGTCGTTTGTATTTCAACACGGGAAAAGTTCTTGAATCGTGCCATAGGGCTGGATATAGAACCGAATCAACACCATCCGTGAATATGCTCCATGAAATCATACATTATTTTCACAATAGCTAGGTTTTCGGGATTTTTCTGATACATGGATTGGGAGGGTCGTTTGTATTTCAACACGGGAAAAGTTCTTGAATCGGTGCCATAGGGCTGGATATAGAACCGAATCAACACCATCCGTGAATATGCTCCATGAAATCATATATTATTTTCACAATAGCCAGGTTTTCGGGATTTTTCTGATACATGGATTGGGAGGGTCGTTATTTGGATCAGTGCCATAGGCCGGAGATAGAACCGAATAAACACCATCGGTGAATATCCTCCATTAAATTATACATTATTTTAACGATCGCTAATTTTTTGGGATTTTTCTGATACATGGATTGGGAGGGTCGTTTGTATTTCAAGACAGGAAAAGTTCTTGAATCGGTGCCATAGGGCTGGATATAGAACCGAATCAACACCATCCGTGAATATGCTCCATGAAATCATATATTATTTTCACAATAGCTAGGTTTTCGGGATTTTTCTGATACATGGATTGGGAGGGTCGTTTGTATTTCAACACGGGAAAAGTTCTTGAATCGGTGCCATAGGGCTGGATATAGAACCGAATCAACACCATCCGTGAATATGCTCCATGAAATCATACATTATTTTCACAATAGCTAGGTTTTCGGGATTTTTCTGATAAATGGATTGGGACGGTCGTTTGTATTTCAACACGGTAAAACATCTTGAATCGGTGACTTCGGGCCGGAGATAGAACCGATTCAACCTCCACCCCATCAGTGTATATCCTCCATAAAATCATACATTATTTAAGAGATCGCTAATTTTTCTGGATTTTTTCTGCTCAATAGATTGGGACCGTCGTTTGTATTTCAAATCATACTAGAATCGGAATTTAATCTCGACCCCAACCTAAAATATTCTCCTTGAAATCATACATTATTTTCACGAATTGTCTTTTTTCTGGATTTTTTTTTCAGCTAAACGCATTGGCATCGTCGTTTTCATTTCAAAACCGAAAAAACACAATTTAATCCTTATCATTGGGCCGGAGATACTAGCGAATCAATCACGAGACCCCAACCCAGACTATCCTCCATGAAATTATACATTATTTTCACTTACGCTCCTTTTTCCGGATTTTTATAGGTAAATTTAGACGGTCGTTATTTCAAAACCGAAAAATTTCTTAAATCGGTGTCATTCGAACGGAGAGAGAAATGAATCAATCTCGACCACGAAGATGAATTTCCTCCTTGGAATCGTGCAATATTTTCACGAATGCTCGTTTTTCCAGATGTTTCGGTTGCATTGGGACCATCGTTTGTATTTCAAAACCGAAAAAAAAATCTTGAATACCATAGGGCCGCAGACTAAAGCGATTCAATTCCGACCCCAACCTATTATATCCTCCATGAAATCGTACATTATTTTCAGCTTAATGCATTGAGACCGTCGTTTTTATTTCAAAACTGAAAAATATTCTTGAATCGGTGAGATATGGCCCGAGATATACTCGATATAGTGTTTTTTCGACATATCATGTAGACCGTAACCTCCCCCTTTGTTTGTAGGTTAAGTTTATAAGTTAAGTTCACTCATGTGCTAAGGAATAAATCTGTGACAAACTAAATAAAACTGAACAAACACACGTCGCCTGCCTGGGACTTTCTTCGTCATATAATAGAAGATAGAAGAAGAAGATGAATACAGCAGACACGTTAACATTAAAACAATTACAATGAAGTAACAGAAAGTAAATACCAATCATCCAATAGCGGTGGACAACAACACGTAGAGTTAAAACAATAAGCAATACGGTGAATTGTAACATGAAATGGGACGTACAAATTTCCAACCTCTGTAAGCGACTTCGAGCCATTGTACGAAGACTCCATAGGGTAAAATTATATGTGCCTATAAAAACTATGAAACTAATTTATTTGTCTCTAGCAGAATCGACTATAAGGTATGGTATAACTTCTTGGGGACACTCCTGTAAGACCAACATAAAACATTAACAGCTGATTCAAAATGCCATGGTAAAATTGCTAGTAAGTAAAACAGTTTTTAAGCAAAGGCGAGACATTGATATCATGTACAAATCAATTAATGTATTACCTGTTCGTGGTCTTTTGTGGCATAAAATTCTACTGCAACATATATCTGAAAGTCCGTATAAGGCAGTGGTGGATCATGTACACAATACACGTTTCACACAAAATATAGGGATGATAGTGCCAATCTTTCAAAATAAATAGGGTTAACGAACCCTTGAATACATTGTACCATTTATATTTAACAAATTGCCGTACGAATTTAAAAACGATTGCCCTATGATGAAATTCTCACTGATGTTAAAGTGTTGGCTTTTGGAAAGTAATCTTGTGTATTGATGGTAACAAATATGACGATCTCCTTGGTTGTATAGCTCCTCGATATCTGGTGTATTTACTTTTACGGTGTTATTATTATATTTAAGTCTATCCTCATTGTAACCAACCTGTACTGCTGTTTTATGTATATATGTATATATATATTCTTTTTAAATTTTATTTCTCAATTTATTTAATACTTGCAGATGCTTTGATATTTCTGATATTTACGTAATATTTATATTTTTGTAATATTAATGTTTTTATAATATTGATATTTTTATTATAATGATATTTCTTACAATGTTAGTATTTTTATAATATTCGTATTTTTATAATATTGATATTTTTATAAAATTGGTAATTTTATTATGTTGATGTTTTCATAATATTGATATTTTTATAATATTGGTACTTCTATAATTTTGATATTCTGTATGATATTGACATTTTTATAATATTATTTAAATCGGTGTTATAAAATTGGGCTCTAGTATCTCAATAACAAAACTGTAATGCTTTTTCCATTATTATTTTTTTTTTTTTTTCAACTTATGTACATTGATCACAACATGCATGCGCCTAAATATAATAATTTTGCCCTACATTTGTATATAATTAATATTTTAAAAAAAAAATAAATAAATAAAAATAAAAAAATAAAAATTAAAAAAAAAAAATTAAAAAAAAAAATTAAAAAAAAAAAATAAATTAAAAAAAAATAAATTAAATAAAAAAAAAAATAAAAAAAAGAGAAAACAAGGTGTAAGTAAAATAAGAGGTTCGAGAAATTTAGTAAACTTATTGGGGCTATCGCCAAACATGTCCGGAATCCTACCGCTAAAGTGGATGTTGTATAGTTGACACATTCGCACTTCGGTTGGGAGAAGGTTAAGATGGTTCTTTGAAAAAGGAATATGGAAAGCTTCGGAGTCTCTTAGACGTTGATTGATATTAATTTTGATCGAGGCCAAGAGGGAAGATTCTACGTGGTTATTTATAATTTTGGAAAGAAATTTGATGTATTTTTTATAACAAAGTTCACTAAAATTCGAACAAAATCACGCACTCCTTACGCGGGTTGCCTTGAGGTTGAAATTCCCGCTTAAAACCGGCCGCACGTTTCGATTTACACAAAAGAAACATCACCGAAATGCGTGTTTTATTTTATTTGGTGAAGCTCAGGAATAATATTAAAATATTTTTCGGTCATATTCTAAAAAAACTTAATTTGCTATACTGAACAATATGACAATATTTGAAAAAAGGGTTCGTAAGTTCGAGATTCAGCACTTTAAAAGTTTTTTTTAGATCTGTTACTTTATTTTTTCTAGGCATATAAAAAGTCTCACAAAAAATGCCCGGTTAAACGAAAGGCCAAGGTCTGTTCTACTTGTAGTATCCAATTAAATCATCTATGATATTTCCATACCATCATATTTATTGCATTGCTTTAATGTTTCTAATTTGAAATATTCTAGGCGTTTCTTATAGTCGTTAAGCACTGTGGACAATCCGGTTCAATATTAGTCCCGAGTTGTTTCTTTTGAATTGATTCGATCCTTATTTTGTGAATCTCGTATATTAGACTCCATATTCCTAAAAGACTTATAACTCATAATCTCGATCAACCATTATAAAAACCCGTGTCTCATAACTTATTGGACATAAGGAGACCAACGACACGAGCGGCGGTTAGGTCACAATGCACTGTTATGTTATAATAATGTAATATGTATCGTAGCATGTGTGTACTATAAGCTCATTATGTGTGTCTATGTGGTGTGTTGTTGGACAATTGAGAAAGTGGTGTATTTGTTACACTTGTCATGACATTAGTGACACATGTTAATCACTCATTCCCGCCCAGATTATCCCAAAATGGGTACACCTCCGAAACATTGTGTGGGCGCATTGGCGCACAGGATTTAAAACAAAAATTAAGAAGCACATTTTCTTAACCTTTGATTATGTTTTGAATTTTTTCACAAACAAAATACCAAAGGTAATTAATTGCCCTGTTCCGATGAAGGACATCGCAAGGCTATCTGAAACATTGGCTAAAGGAGGAGGAAGTGCATGGCATAAATGAAAACTTTGTATACATTATAATTTGAAGTCACGTTGAATATAACTCTTCGATCTGGTCCCCCCATTTTAAAATACATTCAACATCATAAGACACATTAATTATAAACTCGGTATTCCCCCACTATAATTATTTGAGAAAGAAATAAATTTAGTAAATCTCTCAGATTGAAGAATTATGTCCGAATTCACATTTGTGTTCAAAATTGTAAATGGAAGTATAGACAGCCCTGATTTAATTAACCTCATTTAATTTCATATACCTACGAGAGATACTCGTTCCAAAATCCTGTTTAAATGTAACAAGACCAGTACTGAGCATTACAAACACTCGCTTGTACCTAGATTACATAAAGTTAGCAATAAATACGCGGAAGATAAGTACAGGAAGGCTATGCTATCATATCTTTTAAGCAATATTAATTTAACTCAAGTTTACTATATATTTTACTTTTATATTCTTCATGAACTTTTATAATTTACATACTCTGATGTCACTGTACGACCTAATGCCACATTTAATAGTTACCTTTTAAAATTATTTGTGCTATATTCTTTTGCTGGTAGTTAACTGTAATATGTAATTTTTGTGTGTTGTATATTTATACTGTTGATATTAAATAAATAAATAATTTCCCAAATTAAGTGTAATTGTTTCATCTTTATTAAAGGATATTCTTTTTTTAATTTTCGTCAAATTAATTCTCCATTATAAATAATAACCCGCTGAACTACCAAAGTAGTTTGTCAGCAGGATAATTTAACAATTTTATCTCTAAGGCATATTATACAGATACATTAAAATGCAGTATGTAGAAAATAGAGGGATAATAATAATTACACTTGAAATAATTTTTAGACAATGATACTCAAATAAAGCAATTACAGTACGATATATAGGCTTTACTTAATTTATTTATTTGTAAGAAACAAACAGCTTTTAATACAAATATATATATATATTACAAAGGAAGTTTAACAAAAGGTAAGCAGACAAAGTTTATTGTGCTAACAGTGGTTAAGTACAGACGTTTTATTAGAAAAAAAAACAAAATAAGAAGGAAGTGGGGAGAGGGAGAGGAAGATAGGATCGGGACAGGGGATGCTCTCGATACATTTTATACTCGTTTATCAATTTTTGGTCGTACGTATTACTTCAGTTCGATATTTTAGAAGGGTATTATTGTGAGGAATGAAGATTTTGTGAAATTTTGCGAATTTAAGCATTTATCATAAGATTGGTCCTGCATGCGGGCAAATAAAAAAAATCGATTTGGCGAGTCCAGGCCATCATTCATCAATTTAAATAACAAGATTTAATAGAATATTAAGCGTTAATAAATATTACATACGGTAAATTAAATTGTTAAATAGTATTTAACAGAGGAGTGTAAAGTTCGATTCACATCTACCAGCACCGCGTAGTGCAGATACGTAAAGTGACAGGCACAGCAAAATTAGTTGTTTACATTATCTATGAACACATTCACGAACGGTGGAATGTGAATACTACCTTTTGGGCGGTGCCTGCCACTGTACGTGTCTGCACTGCGCGGTGCCGGTACAAGTGAATCGACATTGAAAAGGTTGGATGATACATAAAATAACAACATTCAAATAAAGCAATTACAACACAAATATATAAGTTAGGCATACCTAACTTACTATTACATATGATTAAATAGTATCAGCGGAGTATAGGTTGATCAGTTGATAATGGAGTAATGTTAAACTTTAATAACCATAACGGTTAGTTTATGCAAAACAGTTTTGTGAAGGTTCACCTCAAGTTAATGCAACAATTTCTCTATATTTTTTTAAAATCATTCGCTTACTTAATTTTTGTTTATGGACAAAATACGGATACAGACAGTAATATTAAAACAATATACAATATATGGACAACTCGCCTGCATCCTAGCTATCTCTCACTCATTAATATGATACCAGATAGAATAATGATAATAGAAAGAATTTGAAAAAATGCACAATGTCTAAATAAAGCAACAGAAGGTAAAAAAACTTTTAACATATTTTTCACAAGAATGTAAAGAAAAAAAAAAAGAATAAATTAAAAATAAAAATAGTATTATACAAAGAAATAATAAAAAAACATACAATTTGTAAACACTATTTATTAAAATTTGCATGTTTATATTTTTTTAAATATGAAAACAGTTTTCAATTTTCTCTTAAAAGTACTCTCAAAGAATATGTCGGAAAGCATTTGTGCGCGTCCCCCTAATGTGGAATAAGTCGTTAAACCTAGTTGTTCTGGGTGGTACTTTGAAGTTTATTAGTTGGAGTAAGGTAGGACAGCCAATAATGTTATTGAACACTTTATACAGTGTCCAGGATAAAATGTGCCCTCTAATGGTCTCAAAATATATCTAAAAATATCATTCAGATATTATTAAATAAAACCTCTTCCATATTCTATTTAAAAAAGGTCAGCCTGTTTAATATGGGACAAAATTGGCCCTATAATGATCTCAAAATATCATTCAGACATTAAATAAAACCTCTTCCATATCCTATTTAAAAAAGGTCAGCCTGTTTAATATGGGATAAAATTGGCCCTATAATGATCTCAAAATATCATTCAGACATTAAATAAAACCTCTTCCATATTCTATTTTAAAAAGGTCATCCTGTTTAATATGGGACAAAATTGGCCCTATAATGATCTCAAAATATCATTCAGACATTAAATAAAACCTCTTCCATATCCTATTTAAAAAAGGTCAGCCTGTTTAATATGGGATAAAATTGGCCCTATAATGATCTCAAAATATCATTCAGACATTAAATAAAACCTCTTCCATATCCTATTTAAAAAAGGTCAGCCTGTTTAATATGGGATAAAATTGGCCCTATAATGATCTCAAAATATCATTCAGACATTAAATAAAACCTCTTCCATATTCTATTTTAAAAAGGTCATCCTGTTTAATATGGGACAAAATTGGCCCTATAATGATCTCAAAATATCATTCAGACATTAAATAAAACCTCTTCCATATCCTATTTAAAAAAGGTCAGCCTGTTTAATATGGGATAAAATTGGCCCTATAATGATCTCAAAATATCATTCAGACATTAAATAAAACCTCTTCCATATTCTATTTTAAAAAGGTCAGCCTGTTTAATATGGGACAAAATTGGCCCTATAATGATCTCAAAATATCATTCAGACATTAAATAAAACCTCTTCCATATCCTATTCAAAAAAGGTCAGCCTGTTTAATATGGGACAAAATTGGCCCTATAATGATCTCAAAATATCATTCAGACATTAAATAAAACCTCTTCCATATCCTATTTAAAAAAGGTCAGCCTGTTTAATATGGGATAAAATTTGCCCTATAATGATCTCAAAATATCATTCAGACATTAAATAAAACCTCTTCCATATTCTATTTAAAAAGGTCAGCCTGTTTAATATGGGATAAAATTGGCCCTATAATGATCTCAAAATATCATTCAGACATTAAATAAAACCTCTTCCATATTCTATTTTAAAAAGGTCAGCCTGTTTAATATGGGACAAAATTGGCCCTATAATGATCTCAAAATATCATTCAGACATTAAATAAAACCTCTTCCATATCCTATTCAAAAAAGGTCAGCCTGTTTAATATGGGACAAAATTGGCCCTATAATGATCTCAAAATATCATTCAGACATTAAATAAAACCTCTTCCATATCCTATTTAAAAAAGGTCAGCCTGTTTAATATGGGATAAAATGTGCCCTATAATGGTCTTAGAAATTCAAAAATTTCAATAATTATGGTTGCATTTTTTTTCTATCACGTACTCCTCTGGTTTTTGCATAACCCAGCGCACAGCTATCATTACAGTATTATATCATGATCACACGTAGTTAACGAGACGTCTCCTCCCAAATTGCCAACAACAAAGTCATTCCTCTGAGTTATTCTAATTTTATTCAGCGCTACATCATTTGTAATTCAATTAATTAATTTTATTGCGCTGTAGAAAGTTAATCGATCTTTCCCATCGCATTCATATACTTAAATTTACATATAATTCTGAACACAATCAAACGCTTCCAGAGGTAGATAGGCAGGTATGTTTATTGTTAATATGTTACCACATTCCTAATAAATAGATTTGCAAATAAAAATATGGTTACAATCTTAGCGCGAATATAGAGGAAGGTATCGAAGATTGAGAATCTACAAGGATGGCGGGACTTTTTTGTTGTCTTACCCCCAGAGATGATGTAAAACTTAGCCTTCTTCCGAGGAGGGATCCCCGGAGATATCTGAAATAATGTTTGTCTACCTCCCCCGATGACGAAAGATAACGAATATTAGGTTGTTCGAAAGATGAAAGATTTAGGGGGGGGGGGACATTTATGTTGTCTCCTCCCAAAGACGTTGTACATATTACATACAGAAAGGATTAAGAAAGTACAAAACCGTTTTCTACGATACCTCGTTTTTCTGGATTTCGTCACTAGAAATTCCACAGACGTACTGTTTTTACAAAGAAAAATAGCCACCTCTATGATAGATTGCCTGAATTACTTGAACGAATTTAAATGAGAGTGCCTAATAGAAAAACTAGACAAAACTACATACTAAACCTACCACAATGCAACACTAATTTAAAACAAAACACCTTTATTCACCTCACTTCACATATTTTTAACACTTCGTACATTGAGTTCGACTCATTCAACTCAGCCCCCCATAATTTCAAACCTAAAATCAATAAATACAACATTCACACGATACATATTAATCTACACACACTAGATCCTTTCCCTTCCCCTCCCTCCCATCATCCTAACCTCATTGGCTAATCGTGTAACTTTTCTTTTTTAATTGAGTAATATAAATAATTCAAAATCTATTAGTTCATTTTTCACATTTTATTTACCACACATAATAATCATCATAAACTGTTGGTTTTCCAAATAAAAATAAAATAATATATATTTTTTTAAATATGAAAATCTTCTTCTCAACCTCTCATCTGGAGAAAGTCAAACAATTTATTATCCCAATCCCCCGACGAAGATATTATACTACATGTTAGGTACTGAAATGATAATGTGTTTGGTTCCTACCTTACTTGCTATTTATGCAGTCCTTACCTTCCCAAACCAAACACAACGTTTTGAAAAAAATGGAACACAGTGATCTGACAACAATTGGTTTGAGTGCTCTCTCGCTCGAAAAAACTATTTTTCAAGGAGCATATTCGGTCTCTACTTCATTCGGTAAGTGTTTGGTTTTCCTTGACTTTTTAAACCTTAAAGCTGTCCCCTATTACAATCAACCAAACCATCATTATTATTGTCGTTGTTATTTACAGTCCACAACAGTTTTACATGCGAAACCTCACATTTTCGTCTGGGTAGTTACGCTTGCTACAGTTAAACACAAAAGGCAAGTGTATAATTACCGAATAATTTAACATTAATATAATTATTGATGTCTCTATCATTCTGTGCACTCAATGCGATATTTTATAATATATCGACAAGGAATGCGAGACAAAATGCATTTAAATACCTCAATAATAATTACACAACCAACGTCCATTCTTATACACCAATTAATCAAATGAATAATTTAGCCAATAATAAAAGATTAAAAAATATATTGACGTATTTAATGACTAATTGAATACAATGAAGTACACGCCTTAACAACACTTATAGTATATTGTAATATTGATCATTCATGTCATTATTACTTTTTTTAATTTAAGGAGAAAACACAGATGCAGACAGTAGTTAATAATTTACATAATACAGAGAGTTCGCCTGCATCCTAACTATTTCTCACAGATTAAAATTGTATAAATGAATGTAATGCAATTATCAAATCATTGTATTTACATTATTCATCATTATTTTTAGTTTTTATTATTATGACAGTTGTTTCGGCGTTCAATGCCATTTTCAAACTGTGATTAATCCACATTGTGACGACTTATTTATATGATTTTATTCACTCCCACCCCATTCTAATTTGAACGGGTTTTTAAAAATAATTATTTATTATCGGTAAAACCGATTTACTTAGAAAATAATTGAAATTCTCTATTCTGCGAGGTTGTTACATTTATAATGTGTTTCCCCGTATTTAAATTGTGACGTTTTCTTAATTTATTTATTTATATGTGTTATATGGTTTTGATAATGTGAGCATACTGAGAAGCGGTATATATATATATTTTCTTACTTTATTAATTAATGTTATATTAGGATCATTCGTGCATTTATTAAGACAAAATATACATAATATTATTATTAATTTATTTGAAACACACATTGCCCAAGTAGGAACAAATCCTGTTTTAAGAGTCTTAAATTGACAAGTTTAGTTCATATGAAGTGCCATTATACTTGACATATTATGGTAATATAATATATCTAGAAAAAAGTATAATAATTAAGTTTAAAGAGATGTGAAGAATAGTGCAGAAAAAAACAATTGTGTGTACCAGATAATTTGAGTATAGTATAATAATTAAGTACTTATGAAGAGATGAGAAAAACAAATATTATACAGTTAATAATTATGTATATGTGTTTGATAGGTACTAGTTAGTGCTATGAGGAAAAAAAATGCTTTTTAAATTGAGTTCTGAAAAAAAGATAATATAAATAAGTAATATTGGGTTACGTATCACTCAGATTTATGAGCCGACGACGAAACTTGGGGATGCAGAAAAACATAAAA
This sequence comes from Halesus radiatus, assembly GCA_022606495.2. Taxonomy (NCBI): domain Eukaryota; kingdom Metazoa; phylum Arthropoda; class Insecta; order Trichoptera; family Limnephilidae; genus Halesus; species Halesus radiatus. The sequence continues at coordinate 19,716 of JAHDVE020009597.1, read as the reverse complement.
TATAAAATTACTAAAACGCACTCAATGATACATAATACAAAAAAAGTAAGAAACACAAAGGGAGACCCAATGCTACATAAAAATAATTAGTTTGTACATAATAATATTGTTAGATATTTTGTAAGCAATTGCAGGACATTTTTTTCTGAAAGTGTACAAATTATAGGCAAAAATGTCTACATTAGTGCATTCTCTCTTGTGTGATGTATGATTATTTAATATTTTCTTTCTATCACATCGAACCCTGGTTTCTAACAACGATTTGCTATATATTAGTAAAATGAAAGTATATTAACATTTAATTAGCGCAAAAACACATCGCATTAATTAAAGTGTAGAATTCTCAATTCGTTCATTTCTTTATTCGGTTATTTCTAAAAATGGATGAAATTGGTTAATGTTTTAACAACTACAAGTTACGATTTGCCAATACCGTATTTACGGACGTAATGAGGTTCAAATAGATAGCGCGTATTACATTATTGCGCCCTAGTTATTTATTCCATCTATGCCTGCGCTGAATTCGACCCTGGTCGAGACAATTGGGAGAGAGAAAGGCACGTGCCAAGCAAAAAACTACTTGTGAAAATTATAAAACATATTATAAAGCCATACCGCTGATTCCTCTGCAACCTCTCCCTCATTCTCACAAACGACAAATGCACTAAAAAGAGACGTTACGATGAATCTCTCAATGGCAGGACCATACCAGTAGAAACTAATCATTGTTGACAAAACGCCCACCACCATTACCGACCAAATTAAAAATAACAATTTGTTACAATCAGAGATAATCTTCCTCTTGCTCAACCCGCCATCTTGTTCCCTCCAATCGGCCTAGTTATTGCGCAAGCGCAGTCATGATGCCGCACAAAAAATGACATTAAATATGCAGGAATTTTTGCTGAGCGGTAACGGCGCGAAACTAGTCCGAATTCATCGCGTAATATAATAATAATAATTATTATGCATGTAAACGAGATACCGGTACTTACTTACACACGTGGGTATGTACTTGGGTGATTTAGTGATGGGCATAATCGACATGTTGTCGAACATCAGTATCGAAATATCAGTTCATGAATTAATAATCTATGTTCTTATGACTCCGTGTACTTGCATTATGTGAATACACTCCAATATCATCTAATTCTTGCTTAAAAAAACGAGGATTTATGTATTTAAAAATATGAAATCAAACTATCACTTTGATTCAGGACACAGGATACAAAATTTAAATGTAATTCATTATTTGTAAGAAACTAACAACTTTTAATACAAACTTATATACAAAGAAAGTTTTACAAAACGTAAGCCAAAATAGTTTCTTGTGCTAACAGTGGCTAAGTACAGATGTTATATTATATAAAAACAAAATAAGAGGGAAGGGGGAGAGGAAGAGGCAGATAAGATCGGGACAGGAGATGCTCTCGATACATTTTATACTCGTAATCAAAGTTTAGTTTTGTACCCCGATGATGCATGTGTCAAAAGAAATAAAAATTAAATAAATTTCGTCGATTGATTTATTTCATTAATATGTCACAAAGCGACTGCTTTCATATATTTTTTTAAGAATTTCCTTAAAACAGATCGGTTATTAGCTGAATTACTAAAAGCGTCAGGTTCCCACCCAGGCGTCGTGTGTTCAATTATTTTTTAGCTAAGTTCTCCATCATTGCACAAACATTTTTTTTCATGGAAGCAGGGGAAATTCAAATATTATTAGGTTATTTGTAATAGTGGAATGTTAGTCTCTTTAAAAAAAATTGTATATTACTAAAATGTATTATTCTCTCACCTTCTTTGTTGCAACTCATTCAGGTCAAATTAGACTTAGAAATAATGAATTTATTTTCCTCAATCAACACTACTAATTATGGATACCATTCTCAACTGCCCAGATTTTCGAGATTTGTTAACTCGAGCCAGGGCCTTGAAATTTTTGGTTCCAGTCTAAACGATTTTCGTCAGACTTTACTAAAATAAGCATAGAAGAATGTCATTCAACATAATAATAAAAATAATAATAATTTGACGATTTGTATAACGCCGTTTTTTGTGAAAAATCACCTCAAGGCAGCTGTAAAAATATTTCCTATTCTCTATCTAATTATGTCTAACATCATGGACTCTAGCATAACCTTGTTCAGGTTTTGACTTGAATGTTCTCTCAAATGTATTTTTGTCATTGCTTCATTCATGTATTATGTCTGTGTTCTTCGTTTTCTGTAGCTTTTGTTTGTCTCATTTCGTTTTGTGTATTTTGTGTAATAAGGAACTCCAGTGAAAAAATTTAATGTCTTTACAAAATGTATTCACGTAGATCAGCAAACGCCGATTGTGAATGTATTCACGTAGCTCAGCAAACGCCGATTCTGAATGTATTCACGTAGATCAGCAAACGCCGATTCTGAATGTATTCACGTAGATCAGCAAACGCCGATTCTGAATGTATTCACGTAGATCAGCAAGCGCCGATTCTGAATGTATTCACGTAGATCAGCAAACGTCGATTCTGAATGTATTCACGTAGATCAGCAAACGCTGATTCTGAATGTATTCACGTAGATCAGCAGACGCCGATTCTGAATGTATTCACGTAGATCAGCAGACGCCGATTCTGAATGTATTCACTTAGATCAGCAAACGCCGATTCTGAATGTATACTTTTAATATATATAATACGTAGAATTTATAAATCGTTATTTAAAAGTGAATAAAAAATCGTCTCTTCAAAACACCGTTATGTTGGTACCATTGCGTTTGGAACATCTGACGTCACGTGGCGTTCTGTTTTTTTTTAGTTTTGGCGAAATTTAAACATAATTTGGGTGAATTTAAGTTCCATAATTGTTGTTCAATATAAAAATCAATTATTATTAAAATAAATTAGAGTATTCATGAGCAAACCAATTATAAATAGGGATATTATGATAATATTTAGCTCGATACTATTATTATTCTTTGAGTTAAAGTTTCTAAAAAGGTACATAATTTTATTACTTGTGTTTAACCAACCATCACGCCGTTTCTCTGTAGGGGTAGGCAGAAAGGACGGACCGCCAAACAACTCGATCTTGGCATACACTTCTTGATTCATTCACATTCATACATCGTCTCATACATTCCCTTTTATTATTCCGACTTCTGACATGGCCCGACTCAAGTATTTGATTCACTCGATCGTGCCGTGTCTTCAGACGTCCCCGGCCTTTTCTTCCATTCACATTCGCGTCATATATTCTTCTTACAGTCCTTTCTTCGTTCATGCTCTCTACATGCCCATACCATCATTTGTTTAGTTATCGTTTACTATTAACAGATTATACAATATGTACGGTAAAGCTCATCCTTATTTTGACTTTTGACATTCTAACCTCAAAACTGATTAAAACCGACCGGCCATATATTTAGAGCATTTTGGCGGGCTTTGAAAAATTAAAACTATGAACATTATATTATATACTGGTATATACGTTTGCAGGTCATTTAAAAAAAATTGGACTGGAGTTCCTTATTGGACAATGGTCCGTTAATGTAAAAATAAATAAATAATATTATTGTGACATTTTCAGTCTAAGTGTAATGATAGCTATTGTTACAATTATTAGTTACCCGTAAAAATATATTTATTTAAGTTTAACAGCTGTGAAATCACTGAAAAGGCATATTCACAGCGATACCGATACAGGTTTTAAACCGATACCAACAAGAAAATCAACAAGGAGGATAAAAGACATTTTTTATATTAAATCCTATCACACAAATACGGGATATTTGTCTCCTTTACCGCGGATATTAAGAAATTACAATACTATACACTGCTCTAATAATGAAATAGACACAAATTATCAATTTAAAAAAAAGTTTTACCATTAATATCAAACTGATAATGTGATGATGATGGTACAAAAACGGTGTACCACCAGCACAGGACACAATAAGGAGTTAGTTTCTGTACTTATAATATGTTTTAGATCTTTCACTCGTTTGTCATTTGCTTTAGTATTGCCCGATGATAATTGTTGTTTATTGTACTTTTTAAAATATTATTACTTTTTAAACATTCTAATAATTTCTCTAGTAAGTTTTAGGCATATTGACTTTTTATGTGCTAAAATAAAAATAAATAAATAAAATCGAAATAAGTTTGAGTAACGTATCTCTCAGCTTTATGAGCCGACGACGAAACTCGGGGATGCAGCCTGAAGAGGATGCAGCTAATAGTTAATTACATATTAAATATATTTTATTCTGCAAGTACAAAATAAATTTATTAATTGATAAACTAAAGTTTTTAAGACAAGATTTTTGTGCATAGCGCAAAGGGTAACAATTATTTTTATAAACAATAATTATTAGCCTGAAACACTCATCCAAATTGAAAAAACTTTCCGAGAAAAGATAAATGTCGCCGACAGTCGAAATGTATCCGGTCAGATGCTCCGGTAGAGCATCTGACCGGATATCAGAAGGATGCAGGTTCGAGTCCTGTCGGCGACATTTATCTTTTCTCGGAAGGTTTTTTCAATTTCGATGAGTGTTTCAGGCTAATAATTATTGGTTATAACAAAATAAATTGTTTATAACCAAATATTTGTCCTTTTTCCTTTCCCTGTTTAGGGTTTTTAATCCAATTAAATATTAATAATAGATATTTTCCTAAGGAGCACAAGTAATGCAACATAAATTCAGTCAAGTAAATCGAACCATGAGATAAATTATTAATTTCTTCATCAGGTAATATACTTTAAATCCAGCCCTGCAGCTGAGCCATAAATCCAAGTGAACGAAAATAAGATAATCCGAAATAAATCACCGATGACCTCAAAAAACACGGCGCCCGAACATTGAAAATGTCTATGGCTATCTGTTTGAAAATCAATCATTCCAAACTCGAAAAATAATTATTGTATTTTAAAACCGAATTGAATTCATGTCATCGGGTTATACCCACATCATATTCACATGTTGAATAATCTTTCGTAATGTCTTTAGCAAAATAAAAAAAGCTGATACGAAAATGGATTGAATTTATATCACTGATATATTTCTTTTTGTGAAGTGTTATCCAAATCTTGTTTAAGTTTTAATTTGGCGACCGTGTATTGAACAGTAGCTGATCTGTGATATGAGGCGCTGAGAACCCGAGAGGCTTATACGCCTTTTGAGTAGTTTTGATAAAAATGCTTTTGAAGTTTTTCAAAAGCATTTTTTTGAGAATTTTGTTAATCCTTTCATTTCGTCAATCCATTTTGATTTCGCTGATGCCAAAAAGCATTTTTTTTTTTGTAATTTTATAGCATCTAAATAATAAAGTTTTCTTGGTTATTGATTTATTTAAGTGACAACATAATGCGCACTGAAAATCAGCGTTTTTACTGACGTTAATGTTTTAATAATATCTCAAATATTGTAACGTAAATACTGACCCCGCTTAAAAAGGCATCACTGATATTGTCTACGGAAGAGATTGGAGAAAATATCTATGGGAGACATCGGACGGAAGGAAGCAGCAGAAGAAGACAAGATGGCCGGGGAGGTGACTTGACACGGCGGACAGTGCCGGGAGTTTTTTGGGAGGAGTTATGTTAAGTGACTGTTTTGTTTGACGCCGGGGAGTGTCTAATTAATTACCCGAAGTGGGTATGTTTTTTTGTTTAATGATGGTCAAATGGTAGGTGATAAAACCTAACCGCGCGTGCCTTGTGCTTCGGAGAGGAATCCCTGCGTAGTAATGTGTGGACACGAGGAGTAGCTGCTGCATCGAGGACCACACATGATATGGTAGCATTCATACATCCTATTGCCTGAACCTCACGGAAGAAGCTGTGGCGGATGGAGCCGTAGAGTCATCATGGACTTCGCATCATGGACCGTGGGAATCGGTGAACATCCGGGCTGGAGCGGCCTTTCCTGAAGCCGGAGGAGAAGATTATGACCACAAGAGCCATAATTTATCCTTTAAATCCGTTATTTTTTAACTTAGTCTTACTCTCCACTTTTTTCTTCCTCTACCATGATAATTGGGGTTGTATAGTCAATAAAGACTATGTTTTCCTACCTTAGGGTTTTATTTACTGTATCACAACCTTCCGCACTTCATCCATCAGACCCACCCACGAATGCTGAGATAGAGTCGAGCAATAGCATGAGATAAAGTGGTACAATATACAGTTTTTCAAACATTTCACCCCTGTTCCCCATTACGGTTTAAAATGCTAGATTTCACCAACTTTTAGTTGATACTAATTAGGGGGTTGAGTTCCTATGGCACATACTTTATTACAGATTCCGTCTATGACATACAATTAACACGATGTTTTCTGAACTTGTCGCTTCAATATTGACTGTTGAGTCTGTGCGGTAAGAAGATATTACAGTTGTGTATAAAACTTCATACAAAGATAAAATTTGAGTCAAATGGCGCTTAAGCCTGTCTGATTCTCAGCGCCTCATATATGTACATAATTAATATTTTGATTGTCGCCAATTTGTGTTGTGAGTTTATATGCTTTTTATTGGGATTTATAATAAAGAAACCAGTTATCACTCGACTCTGTGATTACTTAACCAATGGGTGAGTTAGTTAAATATCAATCGTCGGAAATAATTGTCTGGAAAATCACAGGTGTGCCGTTGGAAAAAAAATTAACTGAATTCATGAATATTATAAAATCGTAAGGTACACACTAAAATGGAATGCATTTACGATGCAACCACAAACATAAGATTAATTTTGTTATTGGAATTAATTATTTAATACAGTAAAGACTGAAAGTGGTAAATTAAGTTTTTTTTATTTTTTTTTATTTAATGTAAATCAAATTTTAAAAATATATAAATGGAGTTCTACGAATTAAACACAAAAAAAACAATAATAATGGTAAAAGAAGCATATGCCACGGGGGTGTATATATATATATATATATACAATCCTTTATCCCGATAACATCAAAACGGAGAATTGAATAAAAACATTAAAAAAACTGTTCAATTACAAAAATAAGTGAGCAAAATAACAATGTATAATATAGAATATAGATATCTGTTCAAATAAAAGCTAACACGAATGACTTTAGATGATTTAAAAAAAAAAATTAAAAAACCCATTCAGTAAATAAATACAATGTAATCCGTCTTCCAGAGGGTAATAAACCAACCCGAAATTAATTATTTAAAAACATAATAGTAAACAGTACCGTCAGCAATAAAACAAATTTCAAGTCATAAATAAAACCAATATTAGAAATCAGAGAACTCACTCCCGACATCGATGATATACATACCTTAGATTTATTATTCATTGTGGTAGGTAGTCTGACGATGCCCGTGATAGGGTGAAACAAGGTCCGGTCGAAAATAAATAAGTGGAAAAAAGTTACAAAGGTTTTTTAATTAAAAAAAATCATTTTATAATACAGAAGTTTTACGGTTATTTCACATAGCAGACCCGAGGGAAATGATTTCCCTCAAGGTCTATATCATATTTGTGGATGCTGTGCGAAGAGTCTTTTGGAGGATAGAAAGGAATGAATATGTTGTAGGAGGGAAGAAACACAGAGGCCGGCAGATCATTCCACATTCGAGCTGTCGAACACACGAATGAGTCGCAGAAGCGACCCGTTCTCATGTGACAAATGTCAACCGTTTACAAATTTGGGAGTGGCGTTTGACGTGTTTCCAGGCTGGTGACGAAGGGATCAATGACGCTAGTGCCTCAGAGCAACTTCCATTTAAATACCGATAGAACAAGGACAACATTCCCACCTGACTGACGTCTGTGTTCGTTAGGATAGATGTATCAGCTCCTTGTTAAGATAGCTGGTATCCGCACTCCATTGTGTACTGCTAGCTTCGCTACTTTGGACATTTTTTCTCTATTTGTGGAGTTTCCCGCATTCACCGGTCATTCAATATCCCTATCAGCCTTTCCGTCTCTCGTAAACTTACTTTTCAAATACATAAATTCATCCTCCTGCTCTAAGGATCATTCACAACTATATTGCATACTGTTTTCGAACTCTCTCTCAAACACCATGGCTTTAAATTATCGTCCACCATCAAATCCACCATTCAGAATGGTGACCAGATCAGAAGAGCCAGGTACTTTCCAACCATTCTCTTCCCCATCTCCTTTCCCTCCCACTTCATTCAGCATCAAAACATCTCCAATTGGGAATACCCTATTCCCACTTCCGACCCTGGGCAGTTGGGCTTCTGGCAGTCAATATTAACATTACTCGTTGAATTATTAGTATTATTTATATAATCGCAGATATGAAAATGTGTAAACGTTAAATGCAGACTTTAATAAAACAATTAAAAGAAACAATAAAAATGCCGATCGGTTTCGGAACAACCGTTCCTTCATCACGGTAAAATATATACCAACCTAACAATATTACAAAATATAATACATAATATTGTTAAGTTAGGGTATATTTTGGCCTGGTAAAAGAACAGTTGTTCCGAAACCGGTCGGCATATAAAGTAAAGAAGTGATTAAAACAAAGTTTTATTGTTTCATTTAATAATGCTGGATAATAACCACAGGCTGATAACTTCATACGATAGTAGCTAATAAAACAGTTTGTCAGTAAAACCATTTTGAACAACTCTGTCAGTCCAATATGACGTAAGACATTAATTATCCTGATATTTGCATAAATTAATTGAGAAACATATTTGAGTCGCTAAGTAAAGTAGAGCAGAAGGATTCGGTGCATAATCATTTTAATTATTTACGCTACGGTTCCAAAAGGAATTTGTAATTTTCCAAGTAAACTGACACACGCCGAACTTATCAGATATTTCAACAGATATATTCACTTCAGCATGTGAATGAATAACCTAGGCGCGCCACAGGGTGTTGGGAGGAACGGCTGCGGCCTGTTTCATACAAAAATGATATTTTTTTTTTAAATTAAAGATATTGTGAATATCTAGTACGATTAGAAGAAATTTTATCTATTTTTGTTTTTTAATTTTGAAGAAATCGATTTTTCATGATTTTAGCTTCGGAAATTATTTGCGGCTTAACGGTATGTTTTTTTATTAGATATTATTATTATCATACTCGCTATGTAAATATTATTACATAAAATAAAATAAAAAAAACAAAACGTTTTCAAATAAAAGGTTTTTCGGGTCGATATTTTATATTTTGCTCGGAAAATTAGTGTTCTAACGTAAGTGGATCGTTTTTAATTTACGATGGGCCTAAATTTAAGCCCATCATAATGATTTAAAACAAAAAAAAAATTAAAAAATTACATCTAATCTATACATATTTGGTAAAAAAAGATCATTCGATTTGGGTGAGAATTTTGGCCTCAAATTCAAAATTCAGTTTTGTACGAAACAAACCGCACAGCCTCCTCTTAACATGAATAGAATATAATTACACCGTTTACAGAGAGTTACAATTAGTTCGCCGGTTTCATTACAGTACCAGAGATTTATTAGGACATTTATTGTCGAACCAACATAGTCGTACATATTTCCCAATTAAATTTAACCTTGACCCAATCTTAATATTATGTTCCTGGAAAACCGCTCTGCTCCTTCCATATCCTGGAAGTCACGGCACATATCCCTTCTCCTTTCACGTCATAAATAGGGATTTCAATCCCGAACAGGTTTCTATCCCGCTGAATCATGCAAGATTTTTTAAAATTCCACTAGATCCCACGGGATCCGCGCTGGATGGGATTTACAGTTTATTAATAAATAAATGTTTGTCTGTCTGTCTATCCTGTATTGAAAACAAAATTATTCAAAAAATCCTATCCGACATAAAACATAAATTCATGTACGTAGAAACAGAATTTCAAGACATTTTTTCTGTTCTTTTTCTTTTTCCTTTTTTCTTTTTTCTTTTTCTTTTAATCCTCCATAGCTTATTTAGTTGAGGTTTTCTCTCCTTGTTATTTAATTCCATTAGTATTCAGTGAAAAACCATGTATATAATGTTATATAATTTTCTATTGTTATTTGTACCTACTATATATTTGATTATTTACATCTTTAGTTTCTAAATTGTTATTTTATAATAACTGCTCATGAATATTGTATGTCATAGTATTAATTTGCATATTGTATATATATTATAATAACAGATATACCATGTAGTATTTCTGTTATTTTACAATTATATTAGGTTAGGTTAGTTAGTGTAAAGCGCACTTGAGGTGAACCTTCACAAAACTGCGCTATAGAAATTAACTCTTATTATTATTATTCTTATCCTCGATATTCTCGAAAATTACTAGACCGACTTCGCTGAAAATGGCACAGTTTGTTCTTATTGGTGTCGGGAAGGTTTAGAATTATATCCAAATTGTAAAACTGTTACCATAACTTTTAAAATTAGTATGAAAAGCATTGATCCCGCCATGTTGTATATAGCCCATAGATATTACACTCTGGTTATCCACAGATTACATATTCCAAAGAAGAATATTTGTATAGATAGAATATTTTCAAAATGGAAAACACAAGTAGGTACCTACTTAAGAACTTTATTATTTAGATATGTTTTGAAAAAATAAATGCTTTGGATTTAAATAATTTTTTTTAAAATGAATGTTTCTTTGTTTAGAGATAGTAATAGTCGTCACAAGGCATTAATTTCGCTGTCAAATTAATTATGGCACCCAAACGACAAGCAATAATTCACATCTTCATAACTTTATTAAAAAAATAAAATGAAAATCCCGAGCAAGGCCGGGTACATATCAGCTAGTTTGCTAATAAAACAAATTGGTTTGCCTTTCATTAACAAGCGGTTAAGAAAGATGGATATAGGAATGGGTAATATATATTCTATCATTAAGCTATAGGTATTATAAACCTGTATCGACTGATACTGGCACAATTATTGAGAATAATAAAATTTGGTTATAAAACTAGACGATAGGCAAAAACCGACCCATCGTGGATTAAAACAACCACCGCCTTTGTGCTTTCATTAATGTCTTAATTATGCCAACTTGTTTTGCAATATATTATAAAATATTATTATCTGTCCGTTCGTTTCAGTTCCTATTTCCAAATTGCCCAACCTCCCGTAGTTAAATTCCTTCTCTTCTATTGTTATGACTGTCCTCAAATACTGTTTGACATTGGCCCACTTTAATAATATTATCGATTGGCTTTTGTTCCGTCTCAGAGGCCCAAAGGTCGACATGAATCACCCACTAATTGCTGGCTGGGCACTCGAGAGATCCAGATTACAGCGGATATCTTAACAGAGTGGTCCAAACACAGCATCTTCTTGAAGACTGGAAATAATTGATAACTACTAAGTGAAAAAGTAGAGTAATTAAAGAAAGAGGTAAAAAGTAACTGCTCGGTTCAAGTGCAGTTACATTTAGTTTATGTATGAAAAATATCTAGGTCTTACATTCATTGCTTAAAAATAATACATTAGTTGCGCCCTTCCCTTGAATCCCAAATAAGAAATTGATATACAAGTACAATTAAGTCATTTACCATTTACTGTCTTACGATGACCGTACATTTTATACAGAGTTTTAGCCTTCTTGGGAGTACAATTCCACTTATAACGATACATTGCTTTTTGCTTTCAAAAATCATTCTCTTTTAAACATCTCCAAACCATCTGTAGCGCTGTTTTGGTCTGTCTAGGACTAGTCCTCCACACAGCATCCCCAAAGATGATATAGGCATTGAGGGAAATTATTTCCTTCTGGGTCTCCTGTGTGGAGTTACCGTAAAAAATGGTCTAGTGCTAGATGCCTTAGATTCTGACAGCATAGATCTATCTTTACCTACGTAGCAGATATGACCGATCCATTCTAGTCGACTAGCACTAATGGAAATGAGGGACTGATGGGTCATGCGACATATTTCAAGCTGAAACTTTACCTTGTCTCGGATCTAGAATCTTCCAAATGAATTTATTTTCACAAAAGAAGACTCGTTGTTACTCTATTAAATGATGCATGAATCTGAATCATATGGGACTCTTGGTTTCAAGATATTGTATATATTTTATGTAGTTTCTTAAGGAGTAACTTGGGTTCTCAGATACTTTTCTTGAAAGCTGCGGCGTAGTTCTTTTTGGAATTGGTTACCTGCTGTTTTACATTTTTTATGACATTCATTGACAACGGTCGGCTCCAAACGGCAACAGTAGTTGGATCTGACCAATTATAATCATGAAGCACTAAATCAAATTTAATAATGTTATTATTAAGTTCTGCGAGTGTTTTAGTTTTTATTATTGTGACAGCTGTTTCGGCGTTTAAGGCCATTTTCAAACTATGCACATTGCGACGACATACTTTTACGATTTTTTTTACTCCCACCCAATTTTAATTTGGAGGGTGCTTAAAATTATTTATTACGGGTAAAACAGATTTTGTTCGAAAATAATTTTCTCCATTCAGTAAGGTACTTACATTTATAATGTGTTTTCTCCGCATTGAATTAAATTGTTTTCTTAATTGATTTGTAATGGACATAAATGCTATTGACTTATTTAAATGTGTTATATTGTTTGGGTCGTGTGAACATACTGAGAAGTGGGGAATAAACCCTTTTCCTTACTTTATTAATTAATGTTTGATAATTAATGTTAATACCTGCAGAACTTAATAATAACCATTATTAAATTTGATTTGTGAGATTTTAAAAAGTGCTTATATTAAATATTAAACCTTGTTTTAGCCATTTTTTTTTTGAAAAAATGGAATTCGACGAATAAAACACAAAAACAATTAGCGAAGCAGTAAATTGATTGTTATTCGTAAAAAACTAAATGTTTTGGGGTAATTTTTCGTACAAAATAAAGACAAACTTTTAGTAAATCTCAATGCTCGTTTGGTCTATGCTTTAACTTTATTCAATCTGAAAATAAATGTAACTATTATCTCACGAAATAAAATGCATTGAATATAACAATTACCTAATTATATCGGACCGAGCCGGTTACAAAAAAAGCGGCGAGATATTATGGTACAAGGTAATCCTAAAAGTATATCAGAATTCTCCAGTAATTGAAACTGATATCCTTGGTTATTTTTTTCCACATATCTTAAAAAGTGAATAAAACCATGATGTATTTTAGGTCTTATTGGATTATAGATAGTTATCAATATCCATTTGACAATAAATAGAAATGAATCCATTCAAAAGAAATTCTTACGTATCTTGTCATATCGATCGGAAATTGGCCTTCTACTAAAAGTCTATCAGTAGAGCTTAACCATTTTGAATTTGAGAGCCTTCACAAAAGAAGAATACTAATTGATTTGACTATGTTTTACAAAGCTGTTAATAATATAGTTGATTTTAACTTAGTGAGAGATCACACTACACGTTAGAACAGATACTATTCAGATAATATTCTCACATTTCAGAGCATCTCAAAAATCTCCACTGGCTCAAATGTCCTGAAAGAATCCAGTTCAAGCTCTGCTGGATGGTATTTAAGTCACTTAACAGAATGGCTCCGGCTTACTTATCAGAACTGTGTATTCCCGAAAATACCAACTCACGGCAGTCCACCCTTAGGTCAGCAGCGTCATCAGCTATCGGCAGGTTGAAGGAACCAAAGCGCACACCTAATACTAAGTTCGGTGAATGTGCTTTCGGAGTGTCAGGACCTAAAGCCTGGAATGAACTGCCGCATGACTTAAGAATTATCAAAGACTCAACAGAATTCAGAATTAAACTTAAAACACATCTTTTCAGACAATCGTATCCATAAATTAAAGAAATTCACCTGTAAATTGAATAAATAAATAAATAAATAAAATAAAAATAATAATTAAAAAAAATTATTAAAAATTCACGCATCGGTGCGCAAATGCGTCCACAGCCCGCAACACTGTAACAACCAAAGTGTAAAATAAAAAAAAAAATAAAAAAACGTTAATAATTATTAAAAGCTTCTTACGCTTTGTATGGTAATTTTATAGATATTTTCGAGTCCTAAAATACATTTTATGAATACTTTCCAGTCCTAAAAATTAATACCAATAATTCAATAAATACCAACTCTTCTTGTGCCACCAATCATCTAATAAATGTAACATCAATAGAAAGGGAGAAACAAACAACCATGTAAAACTATCATCTCTATAATTAAATTTTTCTAAAACTGTGTTCATCTGAAGCGACCTGCCAGGTAAGTATGTTTTTCTGTATCTGTCTGTACATAATTAGTTAAGAAATATTTGTACAGCGCCCTTGAGGTGATTTTTACAAAAACGGCGCTATACAAGTCATCCAACTATTATTATTATTATTATTATACACCAAAAAAATGATTTGTTCTGAACAGGCATACACCTGAATAGTAAGGGATACCATAATTTTATATCAAAAACATCAACATTGAACAATGAAATAAGTAAACATCACAACATTAACATTTTCTCAAATTCCATGAATTAATTTAAAATCCAGTACAAAAAGCAATAGCTGATAATTTTTTGTTGTCTTCATAAATAAAATATAAAGCGAGTAAAATTTCTGAACCTTTTTTTGTAACATTATTTTGCCTTCAACATTTTAACATCTTCGTTTGTTTGGCCATCGTGCAAACAAACAATATTGTTATTGCACTATCGTGTTTTTGCACGCACCGAGTTTGGGTGAAATAGGTAAATATACATTGTAATTAGTAACTAACTAATTCATAAACTTTATTGAGTACACCACACATGTCGTAAACATATTTATTAGAGATATTTATGATTGCATATTATGTATGATGCATTTATGTAAATATTTTGTGTTTCTGATAAAAATAAAAATAAATCTAATATTTATCGAAATAACTTAACCATCTAAAATTTTTTTTTTATCAATATAACTTAAAGTTAAATTTTTTTTTTCTAAAGTTAGTTTTCATAATTGAAATACCGCCAAAACGCTCCAAATCTATGACAGGTCGGTTTTGAGGTTAGAATGTCAAATGTCAAAACAAGGATGAGCTTTATACAGTACATCATTTTATATTCTATTAATAGTGAACCATAACTAAACATAAGTAACAAATTATGTACCTTTTTAGAAACTATAATATTTTTTAATATTAAAATTATCATAATATCCCCACTGACAATTGATTTGCAAATGAATATTCTTATTTCATTCATTGATAACATAATTTTTTAAATATTAAACAACAATTACAGAACTTAAAGTCATCCAAATTTAGTTTAAATTGCACCAAAACCAAACATTTCCATACAAATCCAAAACCAGAATACGAGCGGGCGAAACCCGTGAAGTCAGATGATTCGAAAGCAATAGTAATTAATATAACGGGGTGTTTTGATGAGATGATTTTTTATTCACTTTTGAATAAGATTTAAAAAACTCGTATATTCAGAATTAACGTTTTCTGATCTGTATGAATACATATTTTTTAAACCGTATTATTTTTCATTGGAGCTCCTTATTAGAAATTGATCTGAAAAGAGTTGAGTTATTAACGTGTAATATCATTTTATTATTTAAATGTGTCGGAAACGGATGTTTCGATTTTGCCCATCACTATTATGAATATTTATTATTTTTGTATAATATTAGAAATGTAGAGTGTTGTTTATCAAAAGTGATGCAATATAAAATAAATTTTATTTTACCTGCCACCTAATAAAACTGTACTTCCGCAAACTTAATGTCTTAATAAAATAAATTTCTTAAACCTGTTTCTGAAAGTTGAACAGTTCTATTGCTAAATTAAATAGTTCCCATAACCTACCTGAATTTCAAATCGTATTACACATTTAATGCCTTTCGGAAATTACATTCTGCGAGAAATTAAATATTTTCTTATATATTTCGTAATTTATCTATCTAATGACCACACATTTAAAACATTCTTCCGTTATTACTGAAAAAAAAACCAGGAACCTTTTTAGAAAATTTTAGTTTGGTAAAATTAATACAAAACAAATATTAGAAAGTAAAATGTTTAGGGATCTAAACATATTTTCCTTTAAGCAAATTATATTCTTAAATATAATAATTTTTCTGTACATTATTATTTGAAAGAATACCAAGGATTAATTATGTGATGTGTCTCTGTAATATATATAATTATATAATGTATCGGTGATGTGTTTCTTTATAATAAGTGTCTCTGTACACTTATATTATAATGTACCAGTGTTATGTCTTTATTACAAATGCAAATTATGTGTTGTTAATGTTGTTAATGTACTGTAAATGTTAATTAGGTATTTTAAATATTAATATGTTTGTTTAATATTAAGTATGTTTGTTTCTAAAAAAACTGTACTGCAGGTTCTGCGTGTGATCACACAATGGGAATACAATGCATAATATATTGTACACTTTTTAACAACAAAAAAAATATATATATATACATATCCTAACTGTAACAAAAAATTATTATTTTTTTTTTTTTAAATTTGTTTAATACTTGCTAATATTTAGATATTTTTACAATATTATTTAAATCGATATTATGTAATTGGAGGCTAGTATCTCTATGATAAAACTGTTATGCTGTTTTCACATTTTAAAAAATATTTTTCCAAACTCGTGTACATTGATCACAACATGCATGCAACTATACTGTTCTATTATTGCACATTTGTACGATGATTGTTATTTATTGTTGTATTATATAACATTGTAGAACTAAACTACTGCTGACAAGCTACTTGCAGTGGCTTAGCGGGTACAAGTTCCCATTGCATGTAATTAATATAACACAGTAAAAAATGAAAAATTAAATTAACGGCCACCAAAATTCTGAATTCTTGAGAAAAAATTATAAAATGTCTAAAGTGCAGTTCTTAATGTCGTAATAACGATAAGTAAAAACACCCTAATTTTACAGATATTTTTTAGTTTAAAAAATAAAACAATAACTTTGTTTACATCACTTTTATTTATACTTTTGCCGACCGGGTTTCGCTACTACCGTAGCTTCTTCAGGGCAGTACAACTATGAACCAAGATACCATGTGTTATAGATTGAAAAAAATTGCCCGCTGACCGGGAAGGGTGTGCACTTTTAAGAATTTGACTTTTATTTAAATTTATTTATGAGTCTACTATTAGTGTTTACTTATAGTTTACAAAACACTAATAGTAGACTCATAAATAATGAAATAAATTTAAATAAAAGTCCAATTCTTAAATTATTCCCAATAAACAGAGTACACACCCTTCCCGGTCAGCAGGTACCTGCTGATCTCCCACCCTTGGCCCGTCACTCGCCTGTTTTTATCAATCTATGACACATGTGTACCTTAGTTCACAGTTTAGTAGTATACTGCCCTGAAGAAGCTACTGTAGTAGCGAAACCCGGTAGGCTAAAGTATAAATAAAAATGATGTAAACAATGTTATTGTTTTATTTTTTAAATTATAATGTCACATCACCAAGTTACCGCTTCATATGAATATATATATTTTTAGGTTTATTTGTAGATTGACACGATGAATTAAATGAAAAACACTTAGTTCGAATCCACTTTTATTTTTGTATACTACGTCGACTAGTTTCGATTCGACTGAATCATCTTCAGGACATAAAATATATCGTATATATCTAATAGTATATAATAAGCCCCGAAGATGATTCATTCGAATCGAAACTTCTCGAGATGTTTTTTTATTCAACCCTCACGATGAATGGAGGGCAGTTAGTCTGATTAACTAAAGTCTGATTTAAAGGTATTTCAGAGTAGTTTGCTCGGATGTACTAACAACATTGATACCCTCGTGCAGGTGTATAAAGTATGACACTCAATACAAACGACGGGAACACCATTCTGCATTGTCGTCGGCAGCATGTGAACGATCCCTTTCCTCTAATTCAAACCTTTTTTACAGCATCTTATTTAACCTATATCATAATGCCATCCATCCAACCGTATGGCGATACACTGGTTGTACACAATACGGTATGCCGATATGGTGGTTAGAAACAATACAGACAGAGGAACTCTTGTGGTGAGGTGTCACATAAAAATAAAAATTAATAAATAATGTCTGCGAATTTAAGATTGTATTTTTGTAATCGGAGATTAATAAAACGTATGTGGTTACAAAATCATCAAATAATGCAAATTTACAATCGATGGTATACTATATTATTAATCAACGTGATTTCATAACCTCCATCGGGCCTATAAAATATACGACTATAAAGAGATACAGGATACAAGCTAAGTACTTCATTTGATACGAGACAGATTACATGTCCAGTTTTTTATTGTTCTCAATAATTAAGTTGCGAATTTGATACAAGCCTCGATTAGATCAGACATGGTCCAACTTTTAGATAACGGCGGGGTTATTTTCCACTCTGACGATGTTGATAAAGTGGCCAGGAAATTTACGGGTTAATTTGTAATACAGTCGTTGTTAATATGTATAATAAAAAATCGCATTTAGAGCAATGGTGGAAACTACAATTTACGCAGTTTTATTTTTGCAAGTAATTTAATTTTACCAAATTGACAAAAAGGTCACAGCTGTGCTATACATTCCGGAGGCCGAAGTGCCGCTGGTTTTCAGCAGTGCCTCTTACATAAACTACAAAACTTAAATAAAATATAATAAAAAAGCTTTTAAATCTAAAAATATTAAAATTGCAAAATCTCTAACGCAACTAACTATTTAATTAGTTATCAATTACTAGCTGAGTTGTATACCCGGCCTTGCTCGGGATTATTTATTTATTTAGAATAAAGTTATGAAGTCGTGAATTTTCGCTTGTCGTTTGGGTGCCATTATTGATTTGACAGCGAAAGTAATGCCTTGTGACGAATATTTCTATCTCTAAACAAAGAAACATTCATTTTAAAATTTTATTTCATTCCGAACATTTATTTTTCAAAACATATCTAATCTTAGGTAGGTACCTACTTGTGTTTTCCATCTTGAAAATTTTCTACCCAAACAAACCTTCTTCTTTTGAATATGTAATCTGATTTATAGGATTACTTTTATAATGCTACCCGACGATCCGTGGAGGTTATATTGGGATTTTTATTACATAATTGCTTTGTCGTTTGGGTGCCATAATTGATTTGCCAGCGAAAGTACTGCCTTGTGACGACTATCAGTATCTCTAAACAAAGAAACATTCATTCAAAAATTTTGTACCATTCCAAAATTTTATTTTAAAAACTTGTAAAAATAATAAAGTCGTTAAGTTGGTACCAACTTTTGTTTTCCATTTTGAACATTTTCTACCCAAACAAATCGTCTTCTTTTGAATGTGTAATTTCTGGCTAACCAGAGTGGTATATCTATGGGCTAACCTCAATACAACAAGACATTGAGTCTTTCATAATAATTTTAAAAGGTTGTAGCAACAGTTTTACATGTTGGATTTCATTCTTTTGTAAACCTTCCCGGCACTAACAAAAACAAACTGTGCTATTTTCAGCGAAACCGGTCCAGTGATTTTCGAGAACATCGAGGACAAACAAACAAACAAACATACATTGATTTTTATATTTATATACATAGATTAATTATTGTGATATTGTGCGGCTGACTGTGCAGTCAGCAACCGTTAGCGGAAGAACTTCTGAAGCACTGCAGTGATGCCGATCTTCGAATAGATAGTGATATTTCATTCCAGAGTTTTGTTGAGGATTAGCTTTAACTACCCTCAAATACAGCGGTTCGATATCTGGGGAACAAGTATATTGAGAATACAGTAAAATAAGCATGACAATAT